>OZ026825.1:4664084-4684522 GCA_964023185.1 Macaria liturata
CGCGGCGGGTGGCGCGGCTCGCCGGGGCTGGCGGCCGATGACGCGCCGTGTCGACGCCCGGCGGCGGCTCGCCCGACGAGCGAGGCCTTTTTTACTGATTTTATAATATATGCGGTCAAAATCGAACAAGGTCAAAAAATGGTGTGCTTCTGTGGGGCAAGTTTCACGTGTACCTACATTAAAGTCCTTAATTTAGTCTGTTTTCAAATATATTGGGATAGTATAATAATAAATACTCATGTCTCGTGACCTGCATAGTGCAATGACATGCTTAGCCTACCTACCTGCAGTACCTGCCTACCGACTCTACCGAGTACCTATAACCAGCGAACATATTCTACTTTGTTTGTAAATACCCCATAACTGTGATCCAAGGGGCTCAAAAGCCAGTGCAGCACCTCATTGTATTCTGAGACCTCATTGTATTCCTGCTGAAAGGGGCAAGCGTAATGATTAACTTCGAATGCAAGGTAATAGGATTAGTAATAGGTAAGTAAATTAAAAAGTCACCATTGTATAATAGGATGCAAGTCCAAAAGCTACACCACTGTACCTTCTAACTTACTAGATACACATAAATCGATACGTGTTTTGGAAACTCGCATTGGTGGTTCGAGTGCCATGTTCCTACATACTAATGTAGGAACATGGCACTATAAATAAAGTTTTTTTTTATTTGTTAGTTAGTCGTTTGACCACCAAATTGTCAGAAAAGAGCAGCACAAGCGACGCTACCCAAGAAGTAGAGCATGTTTGTGAAATTCTAGATCTGGTTCTGTAACGTGGCTGCCGGAGACTCCACTATCGACTAAAACTTGCCACGAAGTACCTACCTTCGTCCCAGTATGATCCGGACAGGACGGATTTCGCGGGCAAGCGAGCAATACTTCTCCGCGAATCTTGCTATATATCCCAGAAAACAATTATTTACAGTTCACCTATCATTAAACTGAGCTATCCGCATCGAAAAGAAGCAGCATGGAATCACAGAAAATTTTGCCAATTGACTTACAAATTTGAAATGAATTGAAAATGGCATCCGATTAATTAAAGTTCTCATATTTCAAATGTAACACCAACTTGACATTTAGCAGGCAAGTGGGCGTCCTATACGTTTCAAATTAACAAGAATCTAGACGAAATGTGGGCGTATTTTGAAGTACTTACCTAAGTTTTTAGGTATGAAATAGGAATCTACATAATCACAATATGAAAAAGTGTGGGAGTTTATCGTAATCCACTGAAGAGTGATCTGTCATTTATTGGAGCTCTTAGTATCGTTAGTCATGTCACAGAATACAGAATACATAGCCATGTTCATGTGAGTATAATGTCTATGTATGTATGTATAAGAAAATTGTGTAATAATATGCGCCAACATCATATTTTTATTTATCTTAGTTGCTATAGTTAATAATACTCAAATTGAAACACATTATTCATGCAAAATTTCGGCATTACTCCATTACCTACACCCACTTACTACATTATTTGTGATTTTTTATTCAGCCCTTACACATCTCCGCTGTATAGCGTATTTCTAATCTAAACAGAGCTAGAATGTTAGCTAGAATTCCAGGTGCTAACGTAACAGCGTTTTATTAAAATTCTTCCAGGCAAAATTTTATATTGTTGTTGTAGAGACATATCTATTGGGAACTGTATAATTTATTCATCGATTTTTTAATCTTTGTTTTATACATATATTTCTATATCTAACCGTGAAATATAAGTACCTACTTAGTATCTTTTACACAGTACTTAGTTGTGTTAAACTATAAAATCTTGTGATTTTGTTATTGGCGTCACGATCACTATAAAAAGTAACCGTTAAATCTAGCGTATGTCATTTTTCGTGACAGAAAAGCAATAATTTTGCCTCCAACTCAGTTTTAAAAAAGATTTGAATGAGTAAAATATAATGCATTATTTATCCATTTAAATCAACATTTATTATTTACTTACTACCAATCTATACAAAGCTGAATATTCTCTGAAAACATTTCTTATCCGTTTTCATTACTCAAAAGGGAAAAGTTTTCAGCAAACAAATTTGTTTCAAAACAATGACAACGTAAAGTTTCTTAGAATATTCAAATACAAACTCTATTTATGAATTTCCTCTAAAACGTTTGTTTATTTTCTTCAATGACAAAAAAATATAACATGCTACCTACAGCTGAAAGTCGCCACGATCAATATGATTCTGATATACTAAGTATGACCATTACACTCATATACTTGAGTATGTGTCATATAAACGACATAATACACCCACAGTTCGTCTAGGTAGACGTCTGAAGGATATCTAGATCTGCTTAACCTAAACCGCTTATACGAACCCTTCTACCCAACGTTTCATCAATACTGCGTTAGCTACTACAGTGCTTTGGCTTTGGTACGAATGGTTATTGTTTGTTGTGCTTTCAGCGGCGCATGCGCGGTGGCCAGACGGTGGGCTGTGACTTGCCAGCCGTCAGTTGAGGCAAGAGGGTCGCGGAGGCGCGCGCGTCTGAAAAACAGACAATAATTTACTTCTGGGCGGGCGGCTGCGGCGCGCGCACTACTCTTATTCCTTACTGCTAACTTAAACTGTGGTTCACGTTTACGCCAGTGCGAGAAACTCGTATTAAAATATGCATGTCTCTTGATCGCAAGTGGATTCAGTGAAGTGGACGGTCGGTTATAAACAGACTGGGATGTGAATCCGACAACACGATTTCAGGTAAATTTCTTGTTGTGTGGATGTTGTTTTGCTTTTTAGCAGGTGCTTATGCATATTTTTAACGCCACCCTAAGTTTTACATTACAGCATATTGGCTCAGTCACGCAAGCTAACTAGGTACATCTTACATGCATTTTGATATTACACACCCTGACCTTCTCTGAGAGAAAATTATTTAGTTCAAATCTACCTAAATAGTATTTTTAATAATAATAATTTCCTAACAATTAAAAAAAAAAGTCTAAGCAAATCCGTTAGACATAGAAACATGGATATCATTTATTTTTGTGTCTATGTTAACGTATAATATTATGTATAATAATAAAAGTTTAAAATAACGTATTTATATGCATTCATGTAATAAATTTTATTACTATGTACCTATACCTAAATGTCGATACAACAATCATATAAATTAGTTACCAAATTTTGAGGAATGATACCTAAGCTATATTGAAATTGTGTACAAGTGGTGGGTGAAAAATTATTCATCAAATTTATTGTCAAGTTACACCTAACAAAACAAAGCCTCGCCTACGTAACGTAAACCAAATAGAGATGTATAAAAATGGTTGTCAGAAAATTAATAATATCTGCTTACAGAAAATATACTAAATCCAGACGCAATTATATGATACGTGCCTAATGTTTAATTATACTTTGATCAATTTTAACCTTCATAAAGTCACATAAAATACAATACAACTGTTGTATTATATTTGCATAGGTATGGTTCGGCCAGACATTTTTCTTGTTTGTATTGTAAAATTAACTGAGTTAGGTACTGTGAATATAATTCATTATTTGTGGTATTTTTTTATAGAGAACAAGTTGTGTTATCTGTGGTGTAATAATGAAATTCTTCATTTTGAGATCTCAAGAGTGCTACCGCTGTAGAAAATTGCACCATATTTTGTCGAAAAAAATATCACTTGTATGTACTCGTAGCTGAACGATTTTGATTTATTTTGAACTGGATCGATACAACATTTCAGAATATAAAAAAAAACTACTTTATATTTCATAGATTAGATCCAAAAATGCAGCTAATATATAAAAGTGATCATTGCTTTGATTGTTGGTCTGATTGTTCTTCCACGGAGCTACGGATCATCGAGATTCCTGGTATAATGCAAGCATAGTGCAACCATATAGCAACCAACTTATTTGTGATTAAAACCAATGTAATGTGACATATTTATTGTGTAATTATTGAATTGAATTACTTATTATCAATTTTTATTGATCTTTTATCATTTTGTATAAAGACAAATTGAAATGTAATGACATGTAATTCTAACAAATTATGAATAAAAATGTTTATCTGTTTATCTGTTTAGTGCTTTTATTCCAAAGCCGCGCGAGTAAAGGCACGGGAATTTCATGCTATACTCGGAATTATTTCTGTATTCTGACGGGAATTTCCTGTAAAATTCTAAAACAAGATAGGATATAGCTATATATTTGGATACTAAATACCTACTCTCGAGTATTTCATCTTAAACTCACTATGTTGGCAGATCTCCAAATGACTTTGAATCATAAATTCGTGAATGGTTTGCATCATCTCTTAGCAGAACCAAGGTGTGTATGAATAAAGTGTATATTTTGAGACACACACATAAAAAACCGAGTAATTTATTCATTGAGTGTATTTCGCAGTGTATTTCATGACTATTTGCAATAAAAGTGCACTGTGTATTTTGGGTGATACAAAAGGTGTCCAGAAAACTTATACATTTTTAATCGATAGAACTCTCGAATCGGACTCTCAATGACAAATAATACAATATTGTTAAAAATCACTAAACGTTAATACAATATATATTTTTTTGTGTTCTTCAACTTATATACATAGGCTTAGTCAGAAGGTACATTAGGTATTTTATCAACATTAGAACATTCGTTAAAAAATGTATTATTTTTGCTCCCAACCCATCTAATCAGGATAGAAGTTACAATGTAGTATGTATCAACAAAGTAACAATAACATTTATCTGTAGTTTATATTTTATTCCTTTGATTCATTTTAACCCGACTTAGGGAGTACCGTTGACGGCTTTATTGAAATGAATCATCAAACAAGTTGTTGGAAAAGTATCATAGTTGGAAATACATACAAATAAGATAATATCTCATAAATACAATAATTGCCTATGGTTTGATATCGGCATATATACCTAACTAAATAAACAAACAAGAATTACAAACCGATATAGACTTAAACATATAAGTTATAAGGTCGAAATTACAATACGCTTACTCAGTAAGGACAACAATGCGGTTACAGTACTCTAATACCTATGTGTAGTAGATTAGGCTATTTCGATTTAATACGTCATCAAGGATACGTTCTAAGAAAATCTAAGTCCAACCAAGTCAACGGTCATAAACACATAGTGCCCATTTTCAATAAAATCAGTGCCCTAAAAATATTAATACATGGTACAACGAAATTGGTAATCTAATTGCGCTCACTTGATATAAATAATATCATAGATTTTTGAAAGAAAAAAAAAGTAAAATTTCGTGTAATATGTATTTGAGTCATTTGAATTCGGTCTGTAATAAAACCACCCCTAAAACAGTAAGTAACAACCCCAATCAAGCCAGTTCGTTCGTTTGGAACGGTTTAAAAATAAACACGCAGCAAAAAGTAATTGGTAACTTAGTACTTTTAAAATAACTTGAACCGAATCGGATATGCCTATAGCAAACCGATGGTATGATATTTTTTAGGTTCCAATATTTTTTTGCGCCCAAGTCCCTATAATTTGTAAGTTAAACTAAACTCATCTTTTTATTCACGTTAATTCAACTTTAGTTTGCATGTCATCATCATCATCATCATCATCCACAGCCCTTGGGATCCCACTGCTGGGTATAGGCCAGAAGTTATAAGTTACTGTATACATGTACTTACAACATATAAACATGCACTCAATACGAACTTAAGTGATGTAGGCACACAATTACGTTGTTAAGTAACAGGTTCTCCGTATTAGTAAAGATGACTGTACCCAACATAGCTAACATGATTCTAAGGCATCATTGGCATACGTCATCGGGCAAACGGAAACTTTTATGGAAAACTTTAAACAGCTTTTGCGACCTCATTAAAAGCAAATTCCAGTCTGAAAAGTTTCCTTCGTGAGCTATTTGTATGAATAATGCTGTAAGGATATAAACCTAGCCTTAAGGCTGGATGCTTTCAGTCTGAAGTTGATGCGTGAAGAGAGTTGTGCTTCTTCTCGGATGGATTATTATACTTCTTTAACAAGTAAGTGGTCTAAGTGTAAAAACTTTAAGAACTTAGTGCTTAGAAGGGTAGATGAATACTTGGTCATATGTGCCTCAGTACTGGTGTGAAAACAAGTTTCTAACTTCAAGCGCAAAGCCGCCGTGTTGAATGCGCTTGTAGCTCAGAAAACAGTGAACTAAGCATTTGCGATTTCCTATCTTTATAATTGTATGATGACATCTGAGTCTTGACACTTCCGTGGTTCGTTGTCTTGGCAGTCCATCATAGAAGACGTTAAACCATATCAAATAACGGTTTTGATACCGAAAGACAGGAGTCCTGGCAAAATATTGCTTGACAGTGTAAATTAACTGACAAACTCATTAAATCGATCTGCTTTAAAGCTCTAACAACCTATGTATATGTTACTTAAATAAATAGTAAAATGAAAATACTAACTACTAATTAAAATTTCAGTTTCCATAGTATCTTCTTCCCAAGTTTCTTATCCACGGTAAAACACTAATTTACGTATAAAACGAGCTTTACTTTGTACTCAAACAACTTGTTATACGTTGAAAAAGAGATGTTTCTACGTAAAAACGTAAGAAAATTCGGATCTCGAGTTTCTTATTGGATTACCAAGCTCTATAAACAAAATCTACTATATTCAGTGAAAAGAGAAATATCTAGCAGTTTTATTTTGTTTGAGAACAGATTTATTAAGAAATGTAGGTACAGATTTACCTATTATCTACTCTCTACATTGTTTTGTTGAAATAAGTATTTCATTTCGATCTGAGGCAATCTTTTAAAAGAAATTGTTGGAAATTGTTTCTAGTCTGATATTTTCTAGGATCTATAAATACTGTACTTCTTTTGTAGCAGACTTAATACGTTTTCAAACCAGGTGGGTTTAACAACGAGACCAAACATGTAACTAATTAGTAACAAAAGATGCGTTAGTAAAAATAAACCTTCAAAAATGGACTTAATAATGACTTAACATTAGGGATTCTGTTTAATTATTCGATGTTAAATAACAACAGATAGAGAAAATTATGTAAATGGGCACTTCATTCAAATTAGAGGAGCTAATTAGTTTCATTTATTCATGTTCAAAGTGCCTTATCGTACATAGGAATAAATTGTTTCAGGGAACCTGCCTAATTCGAACTCTCATAATATACTAATAAACTCAATTTGACAGTATATCTGAGTGAGTGCGATATATATTTTGATCATCATGTTTACAAAAACTTTACAAAAATTATTACCCAATAGAAAACTCGATTTCCAATAATATGTATCAAAAATGGATATGTATCGAAAAGTCTAGTTCCGCACAAACTGCTATAAGTACCTACTTATATCAGAATGTTATTAAATATTTTATGTTCATGATTTGTTTTTATAACCAGCCTAAATGTATGAAAACATACATACCTACTTTATATATGTACTATTACACATAAAATAAAACGGTGGGACGCGGTCCAAACCTTCCAACTACATTTTCTCCCTGATGAAGCTTAGTCAGTGAAGCGGGGAATTTCTCATATCTTTTTAATAATAGGTACATTATATCTAAAGCTTCGTATGAATACGTAAAACTTTATCGGTAGTTTCGGATGATTCATTTCAAAGTAACGTACATTTTATATGATGTGTGAATCAAATATTGTTCACAGATCTGTATCGAGCTGACCTTACCGTTTTATGTTCATTTTACGTCCAATTCGCACCAAAAACTAGTCGTAAAAATGATGATTCGATTCCTAAAATCAGATCAACATGATTTGAATACTGTTCTCGTGCTACAGTTATTTACGAGCTTTGTAAAGTCTTACTTGATATCTAAAGTTTAAAAATTAGTCAGTTCGTTTTTTTTTTACAAAAATATTACTTTAAAAAGCTCTTTAGATTCGCAATTTTTGTAATAGAGCTTTGTAAAATATAGATCAGAATATTTCTCTTCCTTTTATTCAGATATTCAGAAAACCGTTACTCGAAATGATGATGGTCTTTACATTTCTGAGTAGTATTTTCTACATTTTCTTAGAAAAAAACATAGAAGTACATGATTTTCTTCGTATTTTCACTTTTTTTTACAGTATTTTTTGGCAATGAAAGTAAAACCGGAGCTAGGAAGACGGTTGCCAAAATTTTCCGTAATGACGTAGTGTTTCAGCCATAGTTACTCTTGACCTACTTGGGATGTAGGGCGCGCCGCCCAAACCGCCCGCCCTAGCGCGTTCCATGACTCCGAGTCTACAATAATGTACATTCACGCTCTTTGAATCGAATAATATCGGATTTTATACGATAATCAGATCAGGCTATACTTGTAAATGTATTTGGAAAAGGTTTTTAGGATTTTTACATTAATTTTGTATGAATATAGGTAGAAAGTACTTACAATGGCATACTCGTATTTACATTTTAATATGTAGTACATCAATAAAGGGTCACGTTAAATCGTTATCGACGCGCTTTATGTCGCTTCTGGACGATTCAGTGTGCGTATCACAGTTTTTTTTAAATAGCATTGTTACAATACAATACAATATATCTTTATTGCACACCAAAATAAATGAATTAAAATAAAAGGACTTAAACTAAAAATAATGTACAAGTGGGCGGCCTTATCACCTTGAGTGATCTCTTCCAGGCATTGTTCTGTTTTAACTAAAGTTTTTAAATAGCATTGTTCTATTTTAACTAATTTGTTAGAATACAAACTATTTGTGCTGATATTGAAAAAGAAATATGAATAAGGCGGGAAAGAAAATGTGATAAGAAACTTAAATAACACAAGTCTTGAAAATAATATCTACTCAAAGCGTTTTCTTCATATTCTGCTCCATTTTTTTTTTTACCTTAAATAGGCTTACGTTTGACTATAGCCTGCCTGATGTTAAGCACCACTATAGTCTAACCTGAATCAAAGCGCTTCGGCGAGTCTTTTTTTTTTAGTGCTCCAAATCAAATAAAACCTCATCTTGAATACGTCTTGTCCAATCCAATAATGGGAAGCCGACTTATATTATGTCTATATAAGTATATATTATATCCTACGCTTGTTATCTACTCTACTTATTTACTCAGATTCCTAATTCCACGCTTTATTTGGATTACAATTGTTCGTTTAGCACATAGTTATAACGAGTACGTACATTATATATATTTACTTAAAGAATTAGTACATTCCATACTTGTAATGACATACATACGTAGCACAGAATAAAGAAGTACATATAATATAATATGTACTTCTTTATTCTGTGCTTAAAAAAAAACTAAAAGAAAGAATAAGAATATTATTCTAGATAAACCTAAGTATGAAGTTTTCCAACCAAGTTGTGTACGAAAATAATTAAAAAGCTAACAAAGTGAAGAAAACTTTTGTTTTTAATTTAAGGCGAGTCACCAGTGAAAAAGCGGAAAAAACGTTTTACTATATCAAATTTTTTAGGTATTGACTCCTTAATATCGGTCTTGCAAAAAATATACAATATACTTAAGGATATTGTCTGAGGAATGTGCTAATTTGTTACACGATAGGGTATACTTTACTCGATCATAAAAAAATCCAAAGACAGCTTAATGTAAAAGTCTAAATCGAATATATTATTAATAAAATTTCTGACTTTACACATCATTTTTATACAGAAATGTTTCTCTTTAAATACTACAGAGAACCTGCTAAAATTTGGGTTTCAACTAAAGTCCTATAATTTTGAGTTAATTATTAATCCCAAAACTTGAATATTTCCCAGCAGTTTGACAAGACGCCGCGCCGCCCGCTACCCCGTCAGTCGCAATCGGGCGCTTGCCAACGTTAGACCTGTGCCAAATTTTCTCCGCCCGTTCTTACATTCTTGCCACAGTGTAATAATTGAAAATGGCTAATAAAAAAATAAAGTTAGGAAGAAATCAGTGTTAATATCTAAAAGAAGGACAGGGAAAGAGAACTATAAGAAACGGTATGTAAATTACTCCCTTTTATAGTAAAATTATGAAGTTTACTCTTTTTTTTAAAGTAAAATTACTAAGCACGCAACAATATTTCTAAAAGTGGCTCAATTTTTTTATTCTTTATGTTTCTCCTCAGGTATATGAGAATTTTCTATAATTTTAGTTGATTTCGTAAATTTTCGTCATTACTTGCCACAGACTAAATTATATCAGTATGACCAAAAGTATGTACCTATGTACGAGTACTCTATAATTAATTAATGTAAGTGACATTATAAAATATTATGTAGTATTATTTCCTCTGACATTTTATAAAATTATTTAAGAATCCATATTTGACATTGTTTGTTTGTAAATGACATTATGTATACATTTTTATGTTTTTATCTTTAATTCTTTCGATATTGATTAGTATTAAGTTATATAAATTATTATTGTAATATATGACGTACCTTTTGTAGCGCAATGTTATAAGGTCAATAAATATCTTTGAATCTTTGAATCTTTAGGTCGAAAAAGCAGTCTCGAGTATCTAATACTACCAGTCCATTAGTAGAATTGCAACCTGTGAATTTCAATACTTCAACGACAGATGGGTAAGTGGATCATGTACTAAACAATAATACCATAAAATAGGCCGATCTATCTATTTTTTATATTATTTACTATTGACTATACACTCTACAGCTGATAAAGAATGACTTGCAGAATGTGATGATAAATTATCTCAAAATAATATCAATAATGAGTGAGTATAATATTATAACATCATTAGTTTGTCACATAATACACAAAACAGAACCACTCTGAATTTATACAATCATAAACGTAATAATTATGGTAATTTATATTTGTTGTTATTTGTTGTTACGACTGTATGTGTTCGAAATAAATAAAATAATTGTGGCAACAGAAATACATCTTCTAAAAAAAAACTGTCTAACTATCACGGTTTATAAGATACAGCCTGGTGACATACGGACGGACAGACAGACAGACAGACAGCGAAGTCTAAGTAATAGTGTCCCGTTTTTTACCCTTTGGGTACGGAACCCTAAAAACAGATCCAAGCAGAATATCCAAACAGAATGTATACGATAATAAACGTAATAAATGTGGTGATATTTTTTTTTTGCATGTTATCTAAGCAGCGAATATACAAAGTCACGGCAATTTTATTAATATAACCTATGTATTTTTTTTCAAACAACAAACACGACTTTGTTTTATATATATATAAATATAAGTAATAAATTATTACTTAGCTTATTTAAAACTGACAAAAATAACATTTTACATTAATAGAAGTTGATCATAGTATAACAGCTGAAATATTTATACTGTGGCGTTGTGCTAACGTTACGAGAAATGGACAGCGCGCGGAGTGAGACGCGCGGGCGGCCCCCCACACCTCACCTCCTAAAATCGTAGTTCGCGCGAAAATGCCTCGCCTTAAGTGCATTCATAACATAGAAAATACGAAACAGCTCGACATCAGAGTGACTATTTTATGAAATAACAACACCGGAAGGCCTTCCTCATAAAATTATTGGAGTCCAGTTAAATAGCTTGACTCGTACCAATGTCATTCTTTTAAGGCGATATTACGAAACCGCTGTCCAAATATTGGCGAACAACTGAAAACTGTGTTTGCCTTTAGTTTCGGTATGTTTGAACTATACCGAGGTAAATATTGGATAAACTCGATAAGGTCAAAAGATATTACTTTGTTACACATTAATTTGACCGAAAAGGGGTACAGGCCCCTGACCATTTAAAAAGATATACAAATAGTTGTATACAGTACATACATATTATATGAACAAAGCTTTGCAAGCAGTTTGAAGTATATTATTCTATTTATTGTTTACTTGATCTTATTCATATATTATTTAGCTATATCAATATTTTAGTATGATTAAATTGGGATTAAATACATTTGAATAAGACAGTCGTTAAGACATGGCATGTTTGGAGTTCCCCTAGCCCCACAAAATCAAAAGACATACTTATTCAGTTATCAGTTTTTTTTTAAATATTATTCTAAAAGAAAACACAAATTCTATTTTGATATCCCTTTTTAAATTCCTTCACAGAAATGCCTTTCTATTCCAAGCACTGGAAAAACCCGCTTCCAGATAAAATCCTATCGGACCCTAACCGAGATCCATAAATAAATACCTGTAGGAACCTCCCACGCACCCTATCAAAGAGAAACTCGCAAATAAGTCCCAGTAATTAATTTGTTCAGTAAACAGCTTTTATCCTACGCATAACTCGACTGGAAATGAAGTTTTCAGGAGTTTGTGGCGTGTCTTGGAGCTAACTTAGTAACTTACGTTTTATAACTATGTTCATGAAGTTATGCGTTAATAAGGTATACTTTATGAATCGTAGGGAGTAAATTATAGCATTTCACTATTGAACTTTAACTATTGATCAGATTTGTTTGCCTTTGGTTTATGTCTGATAGTGTTTTACACAGAATTTCTCTGGTGATTGTACTAATCGAAGAGAGTTTATAAAGATACTGTGTTAAAATGTGTTTAATAAACTACACTAATCTTATATCTTTTTAATAAGGCAATTGTCATATACAAAGTTTATGACGACGTTTATAATCACGATTAGGAGATTTGCTTTACATATAATATGTAAATCAAAACTTTGTAATGCAATAGAAAAAAAAAAACATTCCGTAAAAAGACACACAAACGACGAGTTTTTTCATCACCAAAATAAAAAAAAACTTTGTAATAAACAGTATCTCCAAAGATCACAGCGTGGCTGCAAAAATAAAGTAACGCCAACGTATCCAAAGAAAGCGTGGGCGAAAGTTTCTATTTTCATCTGAATACCTTCGCTTCTATTTTACTCACATTTACAGGCATATTTGTAAAGCCTCTATTTAGGGAAAATCATGGAACGATAACAGCCACGCCGTACTTTAGTCCCACGCTTGAACTTCTGACACTTCTCTGTGATATTTCGCTTTCATTGACTAGTATTTTTCACATATCACTACATAATATGCGTTTTGCAACTTTGAAAGACCGCCCACATTGGGATTGTCATTTTGTGAATGAAAACGGATTTATTTTTCACGGAGAAATGAGGTAGTTTTTTTGCATGAGTAACACCGATTTATTAACGGCAACAGCAACGGCAGAGGTAAAAACTATATTTAAACATGCCCTACAGTTCCTAGATTTATTGTAGTTTTGGTTTTTGTAACTTACATTTGTTGAAATTACCTTTGGTAGGAAATAAATAATATTTGATTTATTTAATAAAATTTTAATATCTACTAATTTTAAAGAGTAACAATTTAAAAATGTCTTCATTTGTAAGAACTTAATAACTACTAACTTATACAAATAAATGGACTTGAGTTGTATTATGTATGTATTCTGTGACTAAAGTAACTTGTTGGCTACGTATAATAAAGTAGTAAATAGTAATTATTACATTAACAAATGGCTTTATTATTATTGTTGCAAACAGGCTACATATTTAATAAAAATAAGGCACGTACAAGCCCGATTCAGAGCGCCACTATTTCCGCATGTCGGCGCGTGCGCAGTCTATTTCCGAACGATTATATGGTTTGCCTTTTGCCTTCATATTGGCGGAGACATGCTTAGAAACAATTAGAATAAGAAGATTAACAACAATTTAAAATAAACTCAACTAAATTAAACAGAATTTGAATACAAATGTATTTTTGGCAGACAATTACACATTTTAACCTATTTGTAATAAATAGAATATCAGATGTTAATTTCACAGTCGATTGAACTGACGTTCTATTTATTGAGCTTTTTATGATAACATCATCGTTATCTGCTAAAAGTTAATTACTATTTACTTCATTAAAAAAGTGCATTACAGTATTTTAATCAATTGATGATGATTGTGGCATCCGTAAATAGATTATTTTGTTTTATCGATTTAAAATCGCAGCAAAAATTCATTCGGTGGTGGTGACTCATAAGAGCAGTAATCTACGGTAGATTTATATATTGAAAATGTAGATGTAGGTATGTACGTTAAAAATATACGTATGTGTCTAGCATAACATATGCAAAAATTAGCTGGAACTCATATAAGATAAACAGTTATTTCAAAATATCATCATATTTGTCTTAGAAATCTTGAATGATTACCAGTCCAATAATTTCTCGTTCGTAACAAACGCATGAATATTTGATAGAAGATTAAAGAGGTACTTAACTAATAACCTCCTTGATTTGGTGCAAGGTCGAGTCGGGTTTATCACGGTTAGATCATAGTTAGGCAAGTAGGATCCACGCATGACGAGCTGAGGGCATTATCCAACCGTGTCTTGATAGCTGTTACTTGTTTATTAGCCAAAACTGTACCTACCTTCATTATCTATACTAAAGACATGATTAAATTTTTGTATAACGACAGGCTAGCACTTACGTCAAATCCCAAATAAGCTTGAGATGTTTCAGCTGTACATTCCCCTGTCTTTGAATACGAGAGTATAAAAAACAATAAGTACATAATTACAGTGTATGTACGTACGGAAGTGTCATACCAACAAACAGTTATTATTATTAACTAGTTTTTGCCCGCGTTGTTATAGGTACATGTAAGCCCTCCTCTTGAATCACTATCTATTAAAATAACTGCATCAATTCTTTGTGTAGTTGTAAAGTTTCACTCTATTTGTTAAAAAAATAAATAATTTTCACTAAAGGTATTTTTTTTAACCTTAACGGATTTGCACTTGGCCATAGTTTACCTGATAGCAAGCAAAGGCTAAAGCCTCCTTTGAATTGGTGTTAAAACAATTTATTTTCAATGAATTTTTAAATCGTAATATATCTTTAGCTTAATAAAAGAGATATATAAGCAAGAAATGCAAAGATTTCCCAAGACAACAACAGAGTGAAATGCTTTCGTAACATGCATACTGACTGACTCTAAATATAGGGCAATCCCAGCTCACAGGCGCGATGTGCAAATGTATAATATATGTCATCTACAGGGTTAGTGGAAAAGCTATTTGCTGAATAAAGCTAAAATAGTGCTCATTCTATTTTATCTATTTACCCTTTTTGGCCTTTTTAGTAGGCATAGAAAACCCTAGACTAGACTGAAAGCATACATTTTGGCGAAATTGCGACCACGCCGCAGAGGCAATAAAAACATAGGCGGGCTGTAGATGTAACTAAATTATACAAAGGATTGCAATATATATCATTGATACATTTTGTCTAATGTGTTTTTAACCAGAAAATAAGAAGGTACCTAACAATTTAAACTTATGTATATTTTTGCTTGATTCTATTATTAAAGGTCGCTTACAAGGCAATAACTCTTGTCTTTTAATGTTATGAAAAAGACGTACTTTATCGTCGAACCTATTCAAACCACCTTTGGTCCACATATTAGGTTTAAAATAACCGTGTATATGGTGTAATATGGGTCACCGCAGCCATCACAAATAACCAGATCGGAATGTCGCTGCAGTTACAAAACGATTTATAAAAAGCAACGCCTTTACTTCCGGCTGTTTGTCAAGCATTTATTATGATATTCATTCATTACTTACTTAGTTTATTTTTTAAACTAGTGGATGCCCGTGGTTTCGCTTGCATTATTTGAGGATAAAAAGTAACCTAAGACATTCCTAATACCTTATTCTACGTACATACCAAAAATCATGATGATCGGTTCAGCCGTTTTGCGTGATGAGCGTTTAAATATACAGATATACAGAGACACAGATAAACAAAGAAGCAGATAAACAGTGAAAATTTTAAGAACTGCTGAAACGTGTTCTGTTATCGATTTAAAGTATACCGAAGCATTTTTTTTATATCTTCTACGTACATATTTTTGACCCTCTTCAGCTTTATTATATGTAAGTATAAATAAATAAATAAATATTTCAGGACATTGCACACAGCGCCATCTAGCCCCACACTAAGCAAACGCTTGTGTCGTGGGTACTAGATAACGGATATAATACTTATATACTTTTCTTTTGTTAATACATACTTATTATATATACAAACAACCAGACTCAACACAAGAAATTATACATTTTTAAAATGCATAAATACTTGTGTCAGGCGGGAATCGAACCCGCAACCCCTAGATTAGAAGGCAGAGCCACTACCAACTTAGCTAACAGGCTAGTCAAATATAAATATAGATAAATAGTTAGATAGATTGGAAAACATGTAAACGGACTGCTTCATAGTAAGCACTAAGCAGTCGCTTTCGACAATGGATAGTTTAGTTACATACCTAGTTATAAATGTAAAGCGCTTTCAAAATTGTATAGTAGGTAGGTATACTACTTAATAAAAACAATCAAATGGCTATGGTTGAAATTGGTTGAAATTAAACAACAATAACAAATTACAACAATGGTTGCACACGAACATGAAGATTAAAACAAAAGCCAGTTTCCAAGAACTCATTAGAAATGTAGCCAAAGTTGATTCCAACAAGGAAATTCGAGAAAATCAAAACATTTACCCGATTTCGAAAACATCAGTCGTGAAATTTGAAGATTAGATTACGCAAATACAAACGAGTAGACAAAACAACAGATTGGTGGGATTTGAATAAAATGCAGGAACACGGAAGGTTGACAAGAAATATGTAGAACGGATTCAGAATGCGGTTTAGTTTTTATTTGTGTGCTAATTAGAAAAATAGTTATGGACCACAGCAATTAGGTTATCTGATACGCCAAAAGTTAGTCAGAATTAATGCATGACTAATACAATATAGCGGCTGTTCAAAGAACTAGGTACTTTATACATCTAATAAGTCACAACAGGTCACTTCAAAACGAAAAACATGCGATAAGATTTTAACTAAAATCATTGCGAAATATTTTATTTCCTGGAATTACAAATTATTAGTTCATTGTGCCGTTAGAATAATCCACCATTTGTGCTCGATGAATCATGCAACTAATTTAGCAGAATACCTTCAGAGGCGAAAATGGCAAAACGCACAAGTTCGTCAAGTGCGTAAGTTTTATGCATCGACATAGAATACTAATAGAGGACTGGCCAATGCAATCCATTTTTAAACGCACAAGCTCTCTAAGTTTTTAAAAGTTATGTTTATCATAATCAGCTATGTCTCGTCTAAAACGTGTAGAAAATAAAAGGGCGCCACTTGTTTAGTTTATTTTATCCCCTTTTACGACGATTACTCTATTATGATCACATTTTTTTTAAAATTTAATCTTAGATCTCAATAAAAATTCTTCAACAATAAATTGTGACAACATACGTAATTAAAAAAATCTATAAAAATAGCCATTTATAAACATCTTGGTACCACTGCAGCTGTAGCCCAATGAAGTTTTATATTTTCATCTCTTTGTGTTTTTTTATGAGAATAATATTATTGATGGAGAAAAGAGGCCTGTCATTAACTGCAACCTCTATGTCGATGTTTCCACGCACGACACAGTTTATTTGTGGAAGGCAGTGAGTACAAGTAGTATATTATGTACTGGGCACACCCGTTGTGCGTTCGTGATTATTTTTGTTTACTTTGCCCGGGAATGTGCGGCCCGTGGCGCCATTGTTGACGTGTTTTCGCGAAATCGGCGCACTTCATCCTGCACGCGTCTGTGATGACGATAATCAGGTTTCAAATATAACTTCGAGTACTTTACAACCTATAGCAATAAAAATCACATTTTTTTAAGAATATAAGTTGGAAAATTTGTTTGGCTGTATAAGTAGAACAACAAGATTTTTAGTAATTTTTTTATGTCGGTTTAACTTAATCGCCCAAAAACGTTCCTCGTAGCATCGGATTAGTACACCAATATTATTCTATTTTCATTTCGTTTTATTGCTATGATATCCGCAGTCTCAAAATAGTCAGGTACAACTAAACGTAATCGTTTTACATGCAAAGAATGCAATCAATAAAGCGAAAAACAACGTGACTCTAAATGAAAAAAATACCTTGTGAATAGTATACCACTGTTAGTCATCTGAGCTACGGCCGTTTTCAGCGGATGACGAATGTTACGGGATAAAATCAATATCACCGTAACCTTTCTACCTCTGACATACGAGACAAATGGATGGCCAGAGGTGACAGAAGGTTGTTTTGCCCAGGATATATACATTATACTATGTATATATACAGGTATATACACATACATGGTTTAAGTGTAATAAACATATAGGTAACATATTAAGGGTGGCTTTAGTAAGTTAAAACCACAGATCAAAAGTAACATACTAAATTTTAGAATTTCTAAATCTAACAAATTTTATTGCAATGCGCTAAAATTCGTAAATCAATAAACTGAAAATGTTTCATATGCTACATTAATTATGGTTTTGTAATGCTGTTTTTTTAAGACGATCGTTAAACTGAGACCATAACATAGAAAATAGAAGAAAACTTGTAATATAAAATATAGCAATAGAAGAAAACTTGTAATATGCAATTATGCATACACATACAGCCCTTAAGGAAATGCGCTATGCTTATACTCAAGCGGGTTGTCTGTCAGTGCCCCTACGCCCGCACTACAAATCAGAATGCTCCTTTAACATGTTACTCATAAGCACTAACCCTGTTATCTAAAACCTACGCCCACGCTTATAACTAGGAATTTAATAATAGGTACTTCAGGTCAACAGCTGAACATTACGGTAGGTCGTTACTCTAAAGGCACCGATATAGGTAGTGATTCTAAGAACTTAATTGTACTGAAATTAGAGCATTATAAGCCAGACACGATAGTATATTGTTGAAATATGAATGCCTGATACTGTTTTACGATATTTGAAAGATATTAGTATGGCGTAAGGGTGTAAGACGGCCATCTTAAATAAAATAAAAATTGCAGGTTATCTTGTCAAATGATATCTGTGCTAAACTCATGAAAATCTCTTTAGTCATTGAAGAAAGAAAGAAAAAATAATAATTTATAACTACACAAGTATATTGTATGCGTATAAAAAAAACCTTAAAACTAATATTCTATTCAATTCTAGTCATTGAAGAAAAGGACTCGGTCATATATTTCGGTTTTATACGTTATGTCAAAGACATAACGTATAAGTCTTCCGTATTGTAAATGTCTTTGAGTAATATAGTAAAAGATCTCACACGTTATGCGTTGACTCGAAGTCTTACAAGTCCTGTGTTCATTACACATGTGAGTCGCCTATAACATTGTTTCCATCCTACTCTGTATTATTTATTAGATATAGTGTATTTGTTAAAAAATAAACGTTCAAACAAACTGCCCTTGGTTGAGTTAACACCAGATATATTGTTTGCGCAAACACAAGTAATAACGATTCTTTATACGGTGCTGATATCCTCACACAGGATATAATAGGGGGCGCTAATAAAACTGATTAGCGAGCGACGGGTACAAGGAAACTGGAAGGAAGTGACTGGTACATGCTTTACCTACTTGTTACCTATGTATATCGATAGCAATTTAGCTAGCTATGTCGAAGTATACTGAACACTACATTGTTCAAATATGTTATATGCTTACATGCGCTTTTCTTCATTTCAGGTAGCTGACAAAGAAAACCAAGATGACAGTAGTAACAAACCCCGCTCACACCGAGACCTCCGACGAGGAGGAGGAAGTCCCGTGCGTCAAGATACCAGACAGCGACATCTGTATAGACTACGGGGGACTACAGCTGGATGAGAACGCACGACTTTATGACAATGAGAGACAAAGTGACATTACATTCGTAGCTGGCATCAATGACGACACGTGGCGCTACCCGGGACACAGGCGTGTGCTCGCTGCCACCAGCCCCGTGTTCGCAGCACTCCTCGCCGCCAAGACAGACGTCATCGTGGTAGACTACGTCGACAAGAGAGGCTTCGAGCAGCTGCTCCGGTACCATTACTGTGAACCCACGCAACTCAACTCGGTCGCCACAGCGCGGTGTACGCTCGACGCCGCGTACAAGTTCCTATGTCCTCCGCTGGCGGAGAGATGCGCGCGGCGACTCGACGAGATGCTGGATGCGGGAGTGGCGCTCGAAATCCTGCGGGATCTCCGGTACCTATGCGCTCGGTTACCCGGCGCTGCGTCTGCACCACCACTACCAGCCCTGTCAGATGATGCAGCAGCTCGCAGCTTGGCGCAGTGCTCGCGGTGGTGCGACTCGCTCGCGCACAACACTCTGCTAGTCTTGGACGAAAATGCCGACGCGGCACTCACTGATGAACGACTCGAAGAGCTTCCATACGAGGACCTCTCGCTAATAGTGAGACGAGAAACGCTTCGAGTTTCGAGCGAGTTCGTGTTAGTGGAGGCCCTGTCTCGGTGGGCCACGGCCTTCTGCAAGCGCACGAAGAGAGAGCTGACTTCTGCAAACAAGAGAGCAGCGCTGGGTGCGCTGTCGTACTGCCCGCGCTACTTGCTGCTGTCGGGGGAGGAGCTGGACCGCGCGCTCGGGCTGGAGCTGCTGGAGCCGATGGAGCGCG
>OZ026825.1:4684722-4772455 GCA_964023185.1 Macaria liturata
AAAGAAGGCTGCTGCGCGTGCTTCGGTGATGGCCTCCTCAGAGCTCTTATTTGCTTATTTGACTGAACTTATTGACATCGTGAACTGATTGATTGGAGGTTGTGTACACGACGTGCGTGATTGCCGGTCGATACGAACAAACATTATACGTGTGCAAGTGAATCTGTCGCTAGATCGAGTGAACGTTGAATGACGCCTTCTTTTGTATTTTTTTATGATAATGAGAATGGGCTGAACTCAATAATGATTACGTTTATTGCTATAAGATCTATTGTATACAACAAGGACACTCTTGTATTGACGACTTAAATCTCTTGTATTTACTTAGAAATTTAGGAAACAAATTTACTAAAGCTTATGTTAACTTCTTGACTGTTATTTAAACTAAGCAAGTAGTTTTTCAAGTGCTAGGCTAACTTATATTGTTAGCCTCAATTACTCTATTGAATTATCCAACAAGCCAAAACAGAGCCTTCAAATCCCGATCACGACATGTTTTCAAACCATTTTACCTGTGTTCGAAATATTCGTGAAATATTAGTAGCTATATTTTTAGTATAAATTGATATTGTGCTCTAATAAATAAATCTCGACGAAATCTATTTCAGTGTCGTGTTTTTGTGATATAATTTTTGATATGATCAATTTTGCATTTTGAGTGTTTTTGCTGATATTTTATGTTTGTTAGACATGCACACATATCATACTTTAATTATTATTTAATTGTTTATTGAAGTATTGCATTTATTATTCACTTTTAAATAAATTGTTCCGATTAATATTTCTGTAATAGTAAAATATTTATATTATGTGCAAATTTTATACTCAACTGCATTATTTTGAAATGAATTTTCGATTTATTGGTTGAAGTCATATATGTTTGGCTGAGAGTAGAAACATTATGTAATAATTTCAATACATGTAAGCTAGTCTTAGCGGTTGCTATTAGTGTTTTAGTCAAATTATTTAGCTTGAATTCTTCCATATATAAATGGATCTTTACTAGTCGTATATTAAGTACATAGTTCAAAGATAACCTAAATACAACCGAGCTCGATGAGTGAATAAAAAACGAATTTTATCGACTCCTAAATTAGGTATTACTATGTAAAATTATTCAGTGTTCAATGTTTTGTAAAGTTAGTAATTTAAGTGCCATATTCAATGTGGTTAGTATAATTTACCTTAAGAAATAATTATAACAACATTTAACTTTATTTGCTTAAAAAATTATGTCGAACATGCATTAGAGAGAAACTCTCGATCTAAATAATTGTTTAGAATGTTTAGTAAATGCTTTTTATGTAATCAAATTACCTGTTTAGTAAATTTATGTATCTTATGTGGTCTTACGAACTAATATTTGATGTTTTCTTGCATTTCTGAATCATGCTCCGATGTTATTGGAAAATATAAACAAAATAATTGATGTTGCAGCTCAGAGCTGGCTCTAAGTATCCAACAAGTGAAAATATACGATATTCACATTATGTTACACTTTTATTTATCATCTCCACAAATTACATGTAGAACCTATGGTGCATTATCATCGGGTGCCATCTAATAATAATAATAATAATTTATTTAAAAACACATTTCACAAACACAGTATTCTAATTATGTTAAAGTATGTCTTACAATGTTGCTATTAACAATTTACATTAATACAATTTAATTTAGGATGCACAGAATATTTACATTGTGTGTCCTGACTACTGCTGTAGGATTCCCTGTGTTGCAGTAGCCAGGGTTGGTTGCCAGTTGGCAAAACTTCTTGCGATCCCATGCTGCTTCTTTTAGATGCGGGTAGCTTAGCTTTGGTATGGTACAGCTTAACTAAAAAAAAAATAAGATATCTTTGATGGATGGACCTGTATGAGGTCAGCACAAGATCGACGCAGATGGCACATACAAAGGGAGGCCTATACCCAGCAGTGGGATCCCAAGGGCTGAGGATGATGATGATGATCAAATTGCTGAAATGAATATGGAACGTTTTATGATAAGTATGAATATTTATTGTGTCTAAAATAAATATTATTCCGGTTACACCATGGAAGTATAATTACCAACAAACATTAAAAAATAACAAAAGAACTTTGGTACATATCTCCAGAAGGCAAGTAGGTAGGTAGGTACATAAACCAATAATACAGTCAATGCCAGATCACAAGGAAAATTGCAGCGGCTAATAATTCGTAGATAATTTTGAATAATTGCTCGCATTCTGACACAAAAGAATAATTCGACCTTCAGCACAATACGAAAATTAACCATACCTTTACAGAAGACAAGTGGCCTGAATGGGTTTCATTGTTTGTTTATACGTGAGTAATATTTATTTCCTTTTCCTCCATTATCGGAGGAGGTTGAGTTCTGTTCGAGCTCTTTCTTGATTGCAAGCTGTAGGGCTCACTAAAGCTCATAGACACTTCAATTCTGTTCACCTTTTCGAGCATTTCTGCCAGTTTAATATCTGCCTGCTGTATATCTTCGCGGAGTCCTAGAACAGTGTTTTGAACTTCGATCAAGGAGTCTATCTTCATGTCAATCTTTTGGAATTTTTCTCGAATCGCGTCGCGAGCGTCTGCCATTTGATCTATCTAAGTAAAAGAAAACGAAATATAATTAAGGCGAATTCTTGGATGTACATATGTATGTGCGTTTGATACATACTCCATTATCAAAACGGCTCCAACAATTGAGCTGAAATTTAGATAAAAGGAAAGTCTTTAAACTAAGTCTCTTAAAGGTTTAGATCTCACATTAACTCAACACATAGGCTTTTTATCCCAGATTAACACACGTACCACCGCAGGATGCCGATAGTAATGTAAGTAGTCCTCATCAAATTGTATTTTTCACTACCGGGGGTCTAAACTAATTGGTTAATTGGGTAAGTTCTCTTAGAAAAAGAACAAATTTCGTATAACCACCTAAACACAGAAGACAAGTGGTATAAATAGCTTTCATGCCATCTAGCGTAAGTCAGGTGACATCTAGTACATCGTTATCTAGTACCCACGACACAAGCGTTTGCTTAGTGTGGGGCTAGATGGCGCTGTGTGCAAAGTCCCGAATATTTTTTTTTTTTTTTTATCTCTTGCGTTACTTTGAACTGGGTACATGTTTAGACTAGATGTCTTCTTCACACTCTAACGGCTGAACCGATTTAGATAAAATTAGGTAAGAAGGTACATTATAACCTGGATTAACGCGGGTAACGCTGCGGGGCCCTGATATTATAACATATTGTATGGAATACCTCGTCTTGTATCTTAGTATGTATTGTCTTTTTAAGTTCTCTAAGTTTCTTGTGGATAGTGTTGTCTTCATTGCTGTCCCGACGTTTCTTATCTCCGGTATTAGTAGAGAGAGTGCGGTATTTGTAGCCAGGGCTTCGGGCCATGTAGGTACTCTTATGAAAAAGATCCGACATGATTGATAGATTTGATTAGTTACTATATTTTAATAAATGTTTTCTAAATAATTTAATAATAATAATATTAAATATTTAACGGACAATTTGCTTGGATATTTCAAAACATTCTTAGAGAAAAATAAACTGAAAATTTGTGATTTCGTTATGAAGCAAAATAAATAAATGATTGAATGATTGGCAATCATCCTCTACGTCTAGCAGTTAGCAACGTCAAAATCAAGCTTACTGAAAAGTTTTGTTCGAATATAAAAATGCAATAAAGAAAGTATTAAGTAAGTATTCTAAATATAAACCCCTGTGGTTGTTGAGGACTGTGGTGTGGAAGTAAGGCGAAGAATAAAAAGAAGAATTTTGTAAGATAACCAAAAGATAATTAAATTTTATGCCTGCCTCCTAACGTACTTAGTAGGTACCTACCTAGGTACATTACATTAAGAGATCTTACTATTTCAGAACGGGATCATGCCAACAAAAGTAAGTAATTCACATAATTGGGAAACAATGTAAAGCCGTTTGTAACTGGTAAAATCATTGTTGACAACAAAGGGCTTGTGCAGTGTAAGGGAAAAAATAAGACTCACCCAACTTATACAAATTTGATTCTGCGCATGGATAAAATCTGACCTACAATGTTTTGACTGGATCTTGATAAAATATTAGTAAGTTGTTGGTGGTGGTTGGTGGTAAAGTGGTGTCACCGGTTTAATGCCAAATTATTTTGTATATACTCCGATGCATAGTAAATACAAGTGGCGCCATCTAGCTACTGTTATAAGTAGCACGTAGCATCGTGCTACAAATGGTGTATGAACTCATTTTCTTCATGTAGAAGTAGTCGAATGTGTGTTAGTTTTTTAAATATCCGCTAGAGGGACGAATGAGTAGATGTGTTGTGTAGTGCTTCGTTAGAGGAAGCTGTGATTATAAAACAAAATATGAGTTGATGGATGGATATGTATGGAATCATTATGGAAGCTTATGTTATGTAGGCTCGTAAGTCAACAACAACAGTTATAATTGTTTGTTTTATATCGTCCAAAGACTTAACAAGTGAAATGTACTAATATTTAAATACCACGTTGGCGCATACTCCACAAACAAGAGCATCGCTCTTAAATTAAAAAAAAAACAACACGTAATCGCTGTCGTGTGTAACTTAAACTCAATGTTAAAACCTTTCACTGAAAGATTAATTTATCAGTATTATATTATAACATATTTCAAATAAGCATATCTTACAACGGTCAAATTAAATCACTATTAAGTTCAAATAAAAGCCTACTCCAAAACAGTACAAGGAACTCACAGTTTATTTTTTATGGCGCCATAAAAATAGTTGAACAATACGCGTGGTCAACAGAGACGCACAAACAATAAGAAATGGTAATTTCAAAAGGGATTCACGAGGCACTTGAAATAGAGAAAAAAAAATGGTTAGAAACAATAATTCAGCAATATTCCAGAAACGACAATAGCTTACAAAAAATATCTATTGTGTGAAGCAACAAAAGACCAGCAGGTTGGATTTGGGAGTCCATTATTTGGGGATAAATTTATTTTTGATGAAGTGCAAAAGTCGTGGTGCCTAGTTCTTTTGACAGTTTTTGAGTAACATTTCGTGATTTGGACACAATGGTCCGTGTAGGGTGCACACATGGGCCCAATATGTCCTTTCTGCTGTATACTGAGCCTAATGGAAGTATATCCATGTTGCTGTGAGAAACGCTTTTTTGTGTAACATCAAAATGTTTCCCACAGAACATGATATGGCAGATAATTTATTAAGTTTGACTCTATTTTGGGCCATTACAACAGTCAATGTGCTTTATTTCGTATAAAGACTTGTTTTTATCATTGAGATATTACTACTACGTATATAGTTCAATGGTTTTTATCACATACTACTGTGTCTGAGACTTCATCCGCGTGGAATAGTTATTTTGGGCATTAATTCTTTCATACATATTTTTTTGATATCTTGAACCGTTTTCGCTGCGCACGCAACGGAAGCCCTCAAAGATGAATAATTTTCCCCGTTTTTTCCATATTTTCCATTGTTTCCTCGCTCCTATTAGTTGCAGCGTGATGTTATATAGCCTAAAGCCTTCCTCGATAAATGGTCTATTCAAAACAAAAATAATTTTTCAATTCGCACCAGTAGTTCCTGAGATTAGCGCGTTCAAACAAACAAACAAACTCTTCAGCTTTATAATATTAGTATAGATTATTATGTAAAGGCAAACGTTTGCGAGACTTTATTCATTTTTAAATTGCTCCACCGGATTGGGTGGAAATTTAGCTTAGAGATAGGTCAGTCCTTAGATTAACAAACACCTAAGCTTTTTTTTGCTTTAAAGTAGGTAAATAGACAACGCATTGCTTTGCACGCATGTCTATTTACCTATTTACCTACTTTTCTGAGAGCATGAAAATGTGTGCGTGTATAATGCATATTCACTGTAAGCGATTAGGATCGACATTTTATAAACGTACCTTTCCTACAGACTTTCCTTAATTTTCTTCCAGTCAAGAGTGTTAGTAGAAACAATCGTATCTAACTAAATGTTGTCAAGCGAGATACAATACGCTAGATAGATAGAAATGCTCTATGAGTACCTCAGTACCTAGTCTTTCCAGAAGGCTAGATTTATAAATACATATCATCACTCAAGGCGCTGCCATTTACACTTGCTCAAAGCAACAATTCATAAATCCCGACCTATTCATTCGTGAGCAGTAATTTAATCTGTAAGATAGCAAATATCCAATTCTATTTGTGTCTCGGTACACCCACTTTAAGGCTTTTGTCGTCGACAGTATATCGGTACTGAGAACCTTTTAACAGGTACCCTGGTACAACAATACCACGACAATATAAAATACCGCTTGGCGCTTTTAAAGTGGTATTCAATCTAACTATTCAAAATTCCCATCCCTTTTAAAATTAAGCGCCACCTCTTCAAACTATTGACATTTTTTTCTCTTGAAAACGTAAATTCGTAGTAAATTTTTGGAAACAGGTTCGTTGCCGCAGGTAAAGTTTTTTTTGCCTTTGTGGAGTGGAGACCTCCATTTTGTTGGGTCTTCCCCAATCTTGGTTACAGGTAGATCGATTTGCGTAAATTATTCCGAAGATAATTTTGTTTTTGGGTGTCGAATGCGGGGGCGGGCGATAAAAGGGAATTAAAGTGGGAAAAGATGCTTTACTCAGATTGTTTAGGAAATTTATAACATAAGTAGAGTTGATTGCCTCTGCCATAGCGCTGGGTGAGTTCAAAAATACAGTAGAATGCTTCGTTATGTTACAATTTCATTGAATTGAATGTATGTATATTCAATTACCTTATTTTTCTTGAAACTATTGCAATATGTTCAGTGGTATTGATCCCACATACTTATACATTAATGGTATGTGTAATATCGTTATATTATAAGCTAGATAGAATAGTGTAGGTACTACTGTTAACTACTACTAACTAACATACATACTTACCAAACAAACATTAGGTAACAACTTTAAAAACATTTTGCTAACGCGGCCATTCTTCTTTTCGTATAAAGATTTCTTGACAATCTTTAAAGGTTTTGAACATCTTGTATTTATTTACGAGTCTCAAATTAACATACCACAGATACATATGTCTGAGTCCGTATAATATCGTATTTCAGGGGTTGCCTCCAGCCTGCTTGAGTATGCCGTGGCAAGCTCAAACCGACACGTTATTCAATCAAGTCGGCCTGCTACCTACTGAGCATTCCTGACAACAAAGTTACACCTACAAGACTCATCATCATCATCGAGGTAAATATTTCGTCACACATTTGTTACTATTACAATAAAATCAAATACATAAAAACTTTAAAATTATAAAATCAACAAGTGGAGGCGAAAGTTCTGGAGTGTAAATCTTGTATATATGTATGTATCTTAGAGTAAGAAAAAGCTATAGAGGATCGGGTAGCGTGGCCACACATGAGACAAAAAACTAAACTCTAAACTATTGTTTTATAGGTTTATCTCTGCTTTAAAACAATCAATGCAAGCAAATATATTTAAAAATTATGCAGAAAAATGCCAAAATAAACTTCACAATTTTACAAAGACGAAATAACTGTCAAAGTTTGTTGAGCTACTTATGTCGCTGGCCTTGAAAAAGCTGGCACGCTCTTAGAGACGGAAATAGTATAGCTTTGTCCTTTTCTGTTACTTATAATAACTCAATACTATATCTCTTTCTTGTTGAAATGAAACGGAGCTACCCGCCGTCTATTCTTTTCTTCGTCTAAGGTATGTATAATGTATCTTCCCTTTCACTAAATCGGTTTGATTTTTATTATTAGAATTAGAATTAATTACATTATTATTTAGAATAATATTTAGTGTTATTACATTAATATATGAGCTACCTATTAAAATTTATGAATCTGAGTCAAAGTTAAAAGTTAACTGACAGTTAACTGACAATAAAATGAGTATGATTAAAGCATTTATTTGCCGAGTACAGGTAGAGAAGATGGTACATTTCATAATATAAGAACACCATACTCAACCCACAAGGTATGCAAATATACATATGTATACATAAAAATATATGTATACATAAAAATTTTACAAACATTCAGAGTAAAAAGAGGCTTTTCGCGGCGTAACAAGCATCAAATATGTAAATTGATGTTAGTTTTGTTTTACGTGGTATGTTTCATTGGATTAATATAATGTCCATAATACATAATAAATGATTGTTACTTAGAAGTCTGTGGCTATTTTATCTGTGCCAGACAGTAATCCGACACCACTCAGGCCGGAATCAAGGAAAAGATGCTTGTAACGCTGTCTGGTGTTGCCCCTTTACGTTTTTGTCACTATTTTGTAGCGTTTGTATTTTTTTCTAAGCTTAGAGATACGACTTGCTTATATTGACCACATGTGTGGAAGTCATGCCACAATAAAGTCTCGATGTTTTGTTTAAAATATTATTAACAATGCGGATTTTTTAGACTTGTTGGAAACATTGTACTTTATGTATTATTTATTATTTTCTCTTTGTCTATGTAACGTTCAGAAAGGCAGTGGCTGGTATATTATATTACTCTATGGGCAGTGGCGTAGCATTTTGCTAACATAGTTCGTAGCACCTGCGTAGTCATTGTATAATCATATCTAGTGTTATATGTGTTACTAAACATATATGTATGTATCTTTATACATTGTATTTTTTTAACTTTGAGTTCTTTCTTTTTAGGTGCTTTTATGCACAAATAATTAATTAAAGAGTATTTTATATATTATACTCTTACATTAAAGAGTACCTTATTAATTAAAGAATACCGTATACACAGTACATATATATTATTTTTCTAAATAACATGTTAATTAATTTTATAAATATTCATCTAAAATCTAGCAACACTGTTTGTTGTTGGTAATACGGGAGTTAAGCTATTGGCGTCACAGAAGATAGAAAGCACGTATCGACGTACTCATACAAAATACCTTATACAGGGTTACCTGCGAGTAACTTACGCTTAGCCCTTTAATGCTCTTCTAATACATACTCTTTTGTAGGAACAATTCTTTGGGGAAATTGTTTTGAGCAGATAAATCGCGGTGGGTGCCCAAGTTCTTAAAGGTATCTACATATCCTACTCTAAGGTACCTACATGAGGCACAGAAAACGTTTTATAAATACATACATACATAAATTATTGATAACACATATGGATAAGTAGGTACATCAATACCATTTTGTTCTACGACTAAAAAGAATTGAAAAAGTCAGCTTTTCTCTACACAAATTTTGTCCCAGCTCTAAAAAATCTATCGAGAAATAAATTTAAAAAAGTATTAGTACTTACTTACTTACTTTACTAGTAACCGTAAAAAGTTCTAGGGTAAGTTTCCAGTCTACTTTAGAGGTTTTTGAGCACAATATGTTTCTAGTTATCCTGTATACCTTAACTTTTTATGCTGCATACACCCTAGGCTGCAGCAATGCTTAACATCAGGCGGGCTGTAGTCAAACGTAAACCTATCCCACGTAAAGAAAAAATAATGCATTGTCCACAGCCTCGTATTCAAATTACCCGATACAAGTAATAAAAGGAACACGAAATTAGAATGTCGGGTATTTATGGACGGTTCCTTTCTGTTTACCACCACATATTATCACATCGTACCGTGATCAATTATTTAGATATTTTTATTGCTTCGTCTGCTACGATATTTTAGGAAACCACAGGCATTTTTATTTTTTATATGGAGAGGTTAACGTAGGGATAAATATATTGGTGGTAAACATGGCAGGTCAGTTCTATGGTTTTACTTTGAGCGGAGAAAAAGTAATCATTTCATCCATTTACTTCAGTTAAGTATTCGTAATGTTTTTGTTTTTATAATTTGAAGAGGTATAGAGATCAGCTTGATCTATAAAAAAGCTATGAAAATATTTTACTGGTTAGTTAAGTAAATTATAAAATATATCAAATCAAATCATTTATTTTGCGAATATGCACAAATTATAGGGTTTTCTTCAACTGTAATCTACGCGTGTATTTTATGCGTCAGCTTACTTATTTCAACTGTGTACACTTGCACTACCATCATAAGTGTTTAAAATGCGATGATTGTCTTACACAGCATGCGATTTTCTCCAAACACAACGTTAATTGTAAAAAGTGGGTATTTCGCACCTTTTGTTTACTACCGTGACTAAGTGCTAAAAGGTTTTTCACTTCTGATATGAATTGTAGTGTCGCCGTCACGAACAACAATAGCGTCGGGACGCCGCGCCGGCGCCGTGACCATTACTCCACAACTCCACATCAATGGATTCTCTGCATCAATTGTGAATAATTTATTGCACATCTTTGTTTTTGTGACAGCTGCCAAGAATTCTAAAAATATTTGAGAAATCATGATTATCACTGCAACACGCCTCGACTCGCCGCGCTGCAAATTCTAAGTATATCTTGATGATTGAAACTGCATCGACAGTGCGTATCTAGATTGCCGTAGACAAGAAGCGCAACGTGATGTTAATTCCCTAGTATCTCTGGTCGTTTTTCACTGCCGCCGGACGGTGATGGAGCAAAAAGTGGGTCCGTCGCGGAATGCGCCCGGTTGAATAACCAGCCGTCTGCGCGCGCAGCGGCCGTCACTACTCGCTATAAACATACTATAAACAAAGGAGCTGTTGCGTAAAAATACGCCATCGCGAGTAGCACGTCGCCGTGATTTATTTGTCTCCGGAATACGCGCGGGCGCAGCACAGGAGCCACATTTACTCCGATGCTCGTTTATTTTTTCTCGGATTATCGGAGTCGCGCCAAGAATGTCGAAATCATTCAGCCCGCTAAGTGAGAAGAGGAATTTGCCATTCATATCACTGATGCCGTCAGAGTAACAAAGTGGCTTCGAGAGATTTAGGGTTCAGTTGTGATTCAAATTATCTTTGTTTTGCTCAGACCTACCTGTAAGCAGCTACCGAATTTAGCCATGATTTGACGTAAAATGTGAATTATTTAATTGATTTTTATGTTATCAAAATTTTGTTACTTTAACTTTCCGTCTCAATTGTTTTCCCATTCCGTCGTTCCATCTTTTTCTGTTTAGTTGGTAGTCGCTGTAACAAAGTGGAAAATTTAAAAAACATAATATGATCTAAAAAAAATAAAAATACAAGATAAGAATCTCCGCTTCTATAGTCACAACAGTTGCCCACTAAAAATACCTTCAAGATTACTCTATCAACAATTTACAAGATATTGTTTGATCGCATACTTTTTCAGATTATTTTCGAACTCGAATGCTGTGTTTCATTTTAGGTGTTACGATTTTTCCTTGTTTACGCAGTTCTAGGATATTTTCGTTCCGTATTCATGTTATATTTATTTAAAGCGTTAGTCATGTCAATGTATGAATACTTACATAATACCTAATGAAATATCTCCTTACATAATACATACATATAACTCATCATCTAAATTTACATAATTTTTAAATTTTAAAGAGACGTCATAATTTTTTTCTATGTTTGCATTTTTTGATAGTCTCAAAGCTTTGTTGTATTTTCTTATATCATTAATTGTAAAAACACTGTAGTTGATTATTGTACTGAACATATTAGTATAATTGTCACCATAAAAAAGTAAAAGTAAATGGTGTTAGAAAACGGTGATAAATTGGTAAAGCTACTAAAACTCATAGCAATTACAGTATACAAAAAAATAAGGACATGTTATGATCTCCAATCAGCTGAACGGCTAAACCTTTCTTTTCCTTAAAAAAGATCTGTAAAGTGAGTAAGCCACGCTTTTACTGCGTGAGTATGTATTTAAGTTGTCCGAGAGGGGCAAGGGTGTTGACCTGCGCTTGCGTTTCACTACTCAAGCTTGGTACAGTCACGAAAGTTTACGAGTTGTAACTTTGCAGTACGTACTGACTTCAAACATCACCATCTTCACTATCACTTCTTCTTATCGAATGAGAGTGGCCAACTCTGGTGTCAAGAGTTTTCCAAACCGCCCTAAGGGCCTCTGACATTCATACTATCACTACATAGTATAAAGTTAAATTCGCTTCCCGCGTCTGTCCCTAAGTATGCTTAGATCTTTAACACTTTACAATGGATTTTGATGCATTTTTTTCAACATAAAGTAGCAACACTATGTCTGACCATCGATTTTGATGAACGCCATTTTGTTCTAAATAGTAATACCAAGCAGATGAATAATTTGAGGTTAGATTAGATTTAGATAGGTACTTAACATAAATAAACATTAATCTTTTCTTTGCATATCATATAAAATGACAAGGTAATTGATTACCTACATCCTATTTACAAAATAAATGTAATTAAGTATAGGTTAATAAATGCGTTGCTAAATTTGCCCATTAATATGATTAAATAAATGATTTCTGACTTAAACCTGCTAAAAATGAAGCGACATTTGATACTGAACTGGCTTTAAAAGGCATAAAGATTGTTTTTTAATTAATTGCCGGCCCAAGGTTGAGGTCGTCGTCCTTCTGACTCACAGATTAGCTAATACTTGGCAGGGTAGGTACCGTATTAATTGGTCAGCACAAACTCTGTTTAATCAGAAAAAAAAACATTATTATAGAAATAAAAAAATAAGATGAAGGAACCTTTATACCTCTATTGTATATAGAGGTATAACTATAAAGGTATGGGTAAAATCTTAAGCTTGAAGTCTGTTGGTACACAGAAAATAGCCGAAAAGTATATGTATATGTACATGGGTTTTAAAATATTAAGCCAGGTAATCTGGTAGATGGGTTGGTGGTTGATTGGTGGTAATTTTGCATACTCTTACTTACGTAAAATATAGAAATACTAATGACGATATCCAAAAGCAACCTATGAATTAACCTAGTGTACAATTTGCAATTTTTGTCAAAATTTATCAAAACAATCTCAATCATATGTTGTTACAAAATAGACTCGCACTAAGCGTTTTGCTTCCACTTTTATAGTGCGAACTGCTAAATTGTGGAACTCCCTGCCTGACTCCCTGTTCCCCGCGGAATATAACCTTGCGATCTTCAAAGTGAGAGTGAATCGGTTCTTACTGGGTAAGCACGTTCCATCCTAGACCGTAATGATTGCTTACCATCAGGCGAATTACGGTCAAGTGCAAACCCATTGGTTGTAAAAAAAAATGCTGCTACAATATTATTATATAAAAAATATTGGCGTAACAATAATTAACAAATCGTGCTAATACAATCTTAAAAACTCGGTTGGACATACATATTCATATTCAGTAACTAATTAATGAATTATAATTATCAGATTCTTCAATATGCTTACCACAAAAATATTCAACGTTTTAAACTTTGTGTGAATTTTCTTGGATTCGATGGTTTTTTTTATGAGGAGAAGCTTGTGCGGGAAGGAGATAGCTATATACCTAACTAGTTTTCCCCCGCAGCTTCGAAAGCGTTTATATACATATAAAAAAATAATCATATTAACCTTCCCCTTGAATCACTCTATCTATTAAAAAAACTGCATCAAATCCGTTATGTAGTTCTAAAGATCCAAAGATACAGAGTATACAGACATAGGAACAGGCCCGGAAAGCGGTTTTTCATTATATGTACTACATACGTACCTAGTGATAGTGATACAGATACAGAACAAAAAAAATACAAAAGTTTAGGTCGCAGTATGAAGTCTGCCGGGACAGCTAGTAGGTAATAAATAGTAACTGGTGCCTTCTACATTTATATCTACTGTAATCTAGTTGCTAATGAGTAGTGTGACCTCTATCGAAGAACGAGATCACATTTGGCAATAAAAAGGCAATAAAATTATAATATTACTAGTGGGCGCCCGCGGTTTCGCTCGCTTTATTTGGGGATAAAAATGTAGCCTACGACACTCTTAAGACTTTATACCACATACTTATATACCAACAGTTATGATGATCCGTTAAGTCATTTTTCTGTGATAGGCGTTAAACAGATGACTATACAAAAACATTTGAAACAGCTGAAAAAGTTATTCTGTTATCGATTCAAAGTTTCGCAAACAATTTTTTTCTAAGATCTTCTATGTACGGATTTTGATACTCTTCAGCTTTATTATATGTATATATAGATAGCACAAATAAACGCTTAGCTGAGCTATTTATAAGTGAGACACTTAAATTAATCATAGTTGGCCTCAGAGGCTACCGAGTTACGCCACAGATGAGTTAATAGTAACTGCTATAGCTTGATCACGCTAAGCGATTGAAGGACAAACATTATTGTAGTTTCTCTTTTACTTAAAGTTGGTTAAAAATAGTTACGTCCACGAGGGTTTAGGTAAATAATCTTAAATATATCACTGTGCTAAGATTAAATGAGTTATTGGTATATAAGTTATTTATACTACGTAACTTTTGTGTAATATAAGAACCTATCCTATCTTGCCTTCAAAGATAAAAAAATCGAAGTAAGTTGCAATTATTTTGTCACAGTAAAATTAGAAAATAAAAGAACAACACTACATTAAATAAGCGCAATAAAAATGTTGTCTGTACAATTGAGACAGGTTAATTTTTCACTCCCAATTGCTATTTATCGAGGTTCTACTGTACCTACAGTGCGCCTGCGCCGGTCCGCCGACGTTAATTGTCAGCAATCATTTGTTTATTGCGAAGCTCCGTTTCGCACCACAATCATTAGAAGCGCTATTCTGGGAAGCCTCTTATCTATTAGGTTGATCTAGTTTCAAAACCAATTGGTGCGTTAACCATTAGCACTACTACAGGCCAGATGAGTAGTAAAAGAGAGAGAGAGAGAGAGAGAGAGAGAGAGAGAGAGAGAAGTGATCATGTGTTTTCAACTTTGTAGGCAAACGCAATGTAAAGTGAACGTAATCCTCGATTTAAGAATCGAGGAATACCTACATAAATTATGTTTTGAAGTGAGGGTGAATTGTTTCCTGTACAACGATTCTTTAACACATTTAGTGACTATATCACCTAGTAAAAACATGGTCGTCAAGCAAGCGGGCCTTACTGACTAATCAATTACAAAATGTCTCAAAATGCATTGATTATATACGTATTTTTCAAAATATTATTTCGGCCTAACAACGTAAAGCTTCCTTCCTTCCTAAAATTAGTAACCAAACTATGAATATCAGATACGAATCATATATTTTTTTTTCATTTTTAATTGTATATTGCCCCCTTTTGCAATGATTTGGCGCCGGTTGCAGACTGACTGTATTTTGTTTGCGTGGGTCGCACAAGACCCGCCGGATTATGCCCCATTACGCACACAACCTGTTTGTGCCATTTGCGGTACGACGTGTGAACGTACACCGGACGTGGGACACATTTTTGTGGTTCGGTTTGATTTTTGAAGCCAAAGAAACATATAAGATGTTTATTGTGTATTTATATTAAAAAAAAATGCTATTATTTATTATCTTCGTTGTTTAAAGTTGGTTCAACACCTAGTACCTATTTGATATAAATTTCATTAATATTCTAAGTATTTAGTGAACACAGAAAAACTGTCAATTTCTTAAGGAAACATATATTTCTTAAGAAAACATTACAGGTAATAACGTAATACATATAATATCGGACATTAAACATTATGTTATTTTGTTATATCAGAGTAGGTCCTACGCAATTGATTGCCGTTTTCGAAGATCAATGTTTATTGTTTAGTCATCATATTGTGACTCACAAAGGCAAAGATCATAAGAATGACCACTAAGAATTTAAGGTTTCAAACATTAGGTTAAATCAAGCTACTTATTTAAAAATACTGATTTTCCAGCGTAATTATTAATTATATTTCAGCGTAGTCATATGACAAAAAAAGGTAGTAAAGATGTTTATTATGGCATCTTACACATATACTCGTATACACAATAGACATAAAATCTACCACAACGCAGTTCCAATTCTGCATAATGCTGATTGCACGGAGATCAATAGATTTGTAAGACTGACTACAGCAATTTAAGTACCTACATACCTACTATAAGGCTTTGTAAAGTAAACCTCTTCAATCAAGGAGCAAAGGACACCTGCCTCCATTTGGAGAGTACTGAATGGGAACGTAATGAATGAAGGCAGGGATTCACTAAACACTAATCTACTAACGAACCTATTCAAGTTTACTCATTCAAACATGGCGGCGGTCACTTCTAGATGTGCAGTTTTTTGACATGATCAAAATGTACGGAATATTTAGATAAAAATGTACATGTATGTATATTAAACCTTTGAGTATAATAAGTTATTTTAACTATGTATGTTTATGTTTAATAAACGAAGTTTTTGGCTAGTAAACGAATTTGTATTGTAGGTATTGTATTATGTTATATTAATTTTGAATTTTTGTTATTTATTTTGAATTTATTCGTAGCTTTGGTTCGCTGTGTTTTGGAATAAAAAGTAACCTATATCACTCTCAGGACCATCATCATCATCATCATACCAATAATCAAGGGGATTCGATGCCGCGCGGCACAGACCAACACATTTACTTTTGTACATATATGTATTTGTTTGTATGATAGCTCACAAAACTACTGTTGTGTTGCAATTCATTTGAAAGATTATCTGATTTGCAGTAAAAAGCATGTACCTTCTTTTATTGGAAAATGAGCAAAAATAATCACGACCGGCAGGATTCGAACCTGCATATTTCTGTTACCGTCAGAACGCCTTAACTGCTAGGTTACGGTTGACTGACTGTCATGTATTTTATTGTTTTTTGTCGTTTGTTACTACAATTTTTATAAACGTTTTTAGGAAAGCTATGATGAAGATCTGGAAATTGGTAACTTTACTCATTATTAAATCAAACCTTTTTAGACCGACCTTTTTAAAAGACTATGTAAAATATGGTTTGCCAGTTTACTAAATTTATGTTAAAAGTTTGCACAAAAGTTAGTCAGTTTGTCCTATTTCCAGCCCAAGGCCTGTAAGTTCGAGGTGAATTTTGGTGCAAATGCGGGGAAAAGTTGTATAAGTACATTATATAACAAACTATATCTACTGTTTTTTCAATGTTGTGTGTTCTTTAAACCGACAGGAAATTTAATTGTAATTTATGTAGTTACCATAATATAATTAGTTTACATATGAGTAACTTTGATAGTATGTGTCATATTGTATTTGTGTAGTATGTGTCATATTTAAGCTCGATAATACACATTAAAACGTAATTGTTTCAAAAATCAATTACTTAATATTGGTCTGACACACTTACATATGTACAGCTATCAAAGGAATTGGCGAAGACGACAATGAAAAGATAATTTTATTAACTACTAGCAAACCCCGCGAACTCCGTTTCGCCACCAGATGGCTTCGTTTTTTTATAAACCTCACGGAGCTCGAGACCTTTCCAACGAATGCAAAACCGTGGAAATCGGTTCGTGTGTTCTGGAGTTATAGCGTCAGGAAGGAAAACCCGACTTATCTTTATATAGTAGATAACGAGGCTAAGTACGCTTTATCCTAAGCCATAACAATCGCTTACCATTAGGTGAATATAACACACATTTGTAAGGATGTATATCTTAGACTAGCTGTGCTCGCGACTTCGTCCGCGTCGAATAATTATTTTGGCTATCATATTTATTTTTACAAACAACCTCTTCAGCTTTATAAATTATAGCTGTTACCCACAACTTTCTGAACCATTTTCGCAGCGCACGTAACGGAAAACCCTCAAAGATGAATAATTTTCCCCGTTTTTTCCACATTTTCCGTTGTTTCTTCGCTCCTATTAGTTGCAGCGTGATGTTATTATAGTCTAAAGCCTTCCTCGATAAATGGTCTCTTCAACACATAAATAATTTTTCAATTCGGACCAGTAGTTCCTGAGATTAGCGCGTTCAAACAAACAAACAAACATACAAACTCTTCAGCTTTATAATATTAGTATAGATTATGTACAATGTACATAGTTGTTATTTCTGTTGTACGTTGTAGTCCTGTTTTGTAAGTTCTTTTTATTCAACAAAAGTGTATTGTTTGAAACACAATCAAAGGCTGATGATGCTGATGAAATTTTTATGATAAAAATTTTAATTTTCTTCATGTTTACTATTGTAAATAGCAAATGTACATCAAAGTAACTTGTGACTATGGAGATATTAATCAATGATTTGTATTTGATATGAACAGCATGCCGCAGTGACCTCACTGCTCTCACGCGGTCTGCGCTTGCGCATATCCAAGTTCGCGTGATGCGTGAGGCTTCCCCACCTTCCCCGCCTTCCCATGGGAACACAACGCGTCGATACAAAATTATACGCCTTCATGTATCACATTCCATATTCAAACTTAGTGTGTGAACCTGTGAACTAAGTGGTGAGATTTTTTAACCGACTTCAAAAAAGTTAGGTTCTCAATTCTTCTGAAACTTTTTTTTGTTATCGCGTAACATACCCATGTTACTCCGATATCTATAAACCAGTTTTAATAAAAAAATACAGTTGATGTCATTTGAACCAGTTTTTTTTATAATCATAGAAAGTAAGAAAAGGATTTTCAAATATGTATTCATGTGTTCCATGTATAAATAAATATCCAGGATTCATTTCACTCCCCGCCATCTAGTCTTATACTAGGCAAACTCTTGTAGGCGGAATAATGAGACATAAAAAGGATATCTAAATGCCAATCAAAACGTACGACCTTTTAGCAAAACGAGACAAAGAGTGTAGTCGGTATTTGCAACATGCTCCGGACCTACCATACATAGAAGCTGTTTTGTCATCACACCTTCGATCAAATATAATTGATCGAAGCATCACACTAATAAAAAACCACAGCATGTCGATTCGTATGAGAAAATGTTTGTATGTTTGTTCCATCTTACTCGCCAACTCTTTGTACTAGGTATAAGTAAGTTCATTTGAGAGTGGTCATCTTTGGAGTCAAGAGATTTCAAACGATCCTAACTTTTTGTGTTAATAAAAGACAACGCAAACAAGTCCCAGATTTATCTATCTTAATTATATTTATTGCTTACCTATGCCTTCGTAGTAAAAGAAGTTAAGAATACATAAAGAAAACCTTCTTACTATTTATTTGAATTGAAACTGTATGGATATGTAAAAACTTCGATAAAATACTTGGTATTAGGTATTTTGTAATCCTGGATTAACGCAGGCAACGCCATGGGACTCCACTAGTCAAAAACAACAAGCCAAGGATTGCAGACACAAAAACAGAGGCACAAACGCTACCGGCGAACGCGCTGTTGCTTTTATTACTACGGCATTTACTTTTTGTGATTTCAATGAAAAATCATACGCAAGGTGTAAAAAACCGTCATTCCATCCGACGATTAAAGGTTCCCAGAAAGTGGGAAGGAATGCAGCCGGTCGCTTCGTTAGGGCCAGAGTCGCCTTACGACAATATTATCACGATATTATCCTCCAAGAAATCCAATATTATACAGACTTTGGACTGGACAAGTTAGGGTTACCGCTTGTGCGTTCTCGGAATCGTAACCCATTAACGCTCTCGTGTAAGTATTGATTGTATCGGTCTAGCTGAAACTGGAGGCTGTATTTCGATACGTGTTGCATCCCGGAATGCAGCCAGTGGTGTAGTTTATTGCGTAGTTACAAGCACAAGACATAATTTTGTATAGATTCCACATTACAGCAATCAAGTTCCGACGATTATGTGCTAAATAAATCGATTAAATAGGATAAATAAATAGGTCTAAAAAGCGGGTAAGACACTGTTTCAAAACTCCCAGTAACTTCGTTTGAAAGCAAGATTCAATTAAGTATGTTACAGTTTTCTCAGTATTATATGTGCTGGACCTATCCAGGTCAGTGTCAAAAATACAAGTTTGTCTTTTTTTAAAGGACAATGGATTTGTGATAGTAATGGTCAGTACGGACAGACTGTCTTTCCAGGACATGTCGTAGAGGGAACAGTATTTTTAGACGAGTGTAAGGTTCTTTGGAGTGTCTTTGATACATGCGTAGCGATCTTCCCACGGAGCCTTACGATGGTATTTTTATATCCTCCTATCAGAATGAGATCTTGACTCGCTAGAGCCATGGTTCACAGGTTGAATGAGTCACTCCTGTCATGTTGTGTAGTCAGTGGCTTACAACACGAGACTTTGGACCCTTTGGGTCGTACGAACAATGTGACGACATGAATGTTTTCGATATTTCCATGAATAAGCTTATTGGATTTTATCAATACGCTTTTGTATCATATGGCTAATGGCTATATTAGACTTAAATTGCCTATGACGTAATTCTTTATTTTTAACTACTTACCTACTTATTTGCAACCTACTTTGAGAGCTAATTTCATTAATGTACAGGTTGGTTATACTAGTGTCGTTTAAACAAGTACTATTCGCTTATAGGTAGGACTTTGTGGTCAAATGATTGACTATCCTCTGCATATAACTTGACATAAGTTGTATGTGGAGTAAGAACGTAAGTAAAGAAGCTGCATAATGTTTCTACATGCTAGATGGCGCTGTGTGATATGTCCTTAAATATTTATTTAATACATATCAAGATAAGTAGCTTACACATACAATAATAGTCATAGTCATATCATTTATTTGCAAATTGTAAAGATATAAACACTTAACAATGACCCTGATAGGGTATGCAAATATGTACATATGTATATGTAAGTCTGAGTGAGAAGCGGCCCGATTCATATCTCGATTTAAAATTAATATCGATTATTCAATTTCTCATTTAAAAATTCGTCGACGGAGTAATAGCATTTCGTAGTCAAATATATTTTTAAATCACGGGCACGTTTTGACCGTGATTTAAGTTTACAATACTTTTTAAGATTTCTGGTAATTTATTAAAAAAATTAATAGCCATTGATTTAGGGCCCATATTTAGCATCTGTAATCTAGCTTTAGAAGTTTTAATACTACCACATAAGCTAATACATGGGTGAGTAAGCCCACACATCTAGTTACATAACATTGCTGCATCAATTACTACACACAAGGAAGAGGATACTGAGAAAATGCCGAGAAAAAATGCAACGTCGAGAATAATTCATGCGATGCGCTCGCAGCTTTACATTGAATGCTTTCAAATCGCATGAACAATCGTACGCATGCCTTTTTAACCGACTTCAGAAAAGGAGGTTATCATTTTTTTCTGAAAGTATTTAAACGACTTCCGAAAAGGAGGTTATCAATTTTTCTACAAAAAATCTTCTTTTTTTGTGGGTATGTTACGCGATTATTCCATTATTTATAAACTGATTTCAATCATTCTTTTTTATCAGATTAGGACAGTTTCAAGTGTGGTTTCAGAAAAAACAAATTACTGTCTAGTACTTTTTGAGAAAAAAACAATAATCCAACAAAAAGATGGAACAGAAGACTTGAAGTCGGTTTTTGAAAAATTTTATTGAAGTATTTCTTTTTGTTGCGCGCAGTTTCCTTTGCTGGCGCATGTTTTATTGATGGCGACTTCATTGATATGAGGCGCTCGTTCAGGCGGTGGGTGAGTGCCCACTTATATGAGCCGTAGAAGGCTCGCCTTGCCCATATGGGGATACAGCGATGTGCATTGAGCCGCGTAATGACGGCACGACGAAGAGACGTCTCATTGCAGGGAAACATTTAGGAAACACATATCTATATATATATATATGTATATATATATATAAAACTCAAAGGTGACTGATTGACTGATTGACTGACTGACTGATATAGTGATCTATCAACGTAGAGCCTGAACCACTAGACAGATTGGGCTGAAATTTGGAATGAAGGTAGATGTAATGACGTAGGCAATCGATAAGAAAGGATTTTTGGAAATGCCACTTTTAAAGGGGTGAAATAGGGGATGCAAGTTTTAGTTCTTTAATGCGAGCGAAGCCGCGAGCACCCACTAGTGGCATATAAAAATGTAATGGGTCTGTGATGTATAAATAAAACGCGATACTACATTTTTATTCATGCATCCCCATCATGCACTGCGGCCATGCTATTGATCTTCGTATTGTAAGAAACAAAATGCACACACACTCGCACGATCACATTTATATCTAACGATCTTTAAGCACACAACTAACACAAACTTTTATTCCCGCTTAGGCAACGATGCCTACTTCTTTTGTAAATACATAATTTAAATAATGTTATTATAATATTGTATTTGTATATTAATATAAGAAAAATAAATAAAATAAAACAAACAGAATGTAAAAAAAAACATTGCTGGGGAGGCTACTTTTCAAATGTTAGCAACACTGAAATGTCACATTTGTCAGAAATTCGCTGCTATGTTATTGTTTTGTTTTGATGAGAAATTAGTTAATGTTTTAGATTTTAGTATTATATTTTAGTTTTTATCACTTTAATTAATGTTCAAAAATGTACGTATAAACAGTCAAATCAAATCAAATCATTTATTTTGCGAATATGTTGTGTACAATTATTAGATTATAGCAGATGTAATGCTTGTGATAAGTAATAACATATTATTCTACCATAGGCATGCAAAATTACATATTAAATTTTTACATATTAAATACTTACAGCTAAATATGTTCAGTTATAATCCTTTATAAAACTGTGATCCTTTATAGAACTGACTATTTAATTGATATAAAGTAAATTATTAACAAAATCATTGAAAAACATGAATTCACAAAAAAGTAAACAAGAGAAATAAAATTAAAAATAATGTCATAGAGAATGTAAACGTCAAAAGCAAGCGCGGGCCTAAACTCTGCCATCTCACGTCACAGGGTCCTCGATTCCTAGTGTGAGATGGCAGAGGATCCCAATGCACCAACATTACAGGAATGTCATGATTGTATATATAAATTAGTTTATAAGGGTGTAAGTTAAGTTTTTGAAAATAGAGTAATTTTGTATTTGTATTTTATTTATTTATTTTGCTACCAAGAAAATTGTTATGTCAAATATTTTGTATCTTTTGTTAATCGACAGGCAAAAAACCTTGATGAAATAGGATATTGGCGTGTAGCGCTGACATTGGTCAGCGCAATACTGCCTGCGAACAAGTTTATACAAAAAAAGACAATAATTTTGTACGGCAAGCATGTCTTTTTCGTTCCTACTCTAATACATAAATTGCCGTTACATTCAAAATGCATCCTGTTCTGAAATCTTACTTTAGTTAGATGTATCTGGCTTATATTGTGTACGATCACTATCTCGGATCGAGGGACCGGCTGGACGCACCTTGCCTTTATTCTTTACCATTACAAAACAATGGTAATTCGGGTATTACTCCGAACGAAGCGCTTGATATTCTGAACTCGGGAAACATGCTTGCGCGTGCGCTGCCGAGATATGTATGTGCAGAGCCAGTTGAATTATGTTTGAGGCAGAGATTGTACCGCAGAAAATGCCATTCCTTACCTTATAAACAACGCAATTTGGCTATGTTAGGATACTGAATTAAGCAGATTAAAAACGTTCTAAGAATCTTGGCTAATTGCACGGTGAATACTTGAGTTTATTTCTTCTGATATGCATAGGGACGTTTTTCAAATCTCTTGCCCAATTTGTCAGTTTTACCTACATAACTTTAACTTCTGTGGTTTTATAGCGGCTAATTAGTTAGCTGATCATGTGAAAATACGTTATTAGATTATGTTACGCACATACACGAGTATGTAGTATGTATATACCTAATTTACATAATTTCGGACTCGCATAATAAAGTCGGAAGCTACCAAAGCGTGGTTTTATGCCTTAATTAATATAAAACTCATAAATCTCACTTTACCTATCGTTTTTCAATAACAAATTAATATAAGACAAACTAATCTATACTCAAAGAAAGGCACCAAAAGCTTGAGAATCTTGAACCAATATTTATTCTACAACTGTACCTATTCCGATATCAGATTCTGCTGATTCTACATTTTCATTACTTTTTATTTTGCAGTCTAATAAAGTGTATAATGACTGTAAATATGTCTGTGTGTGCATTATTTTGTTACTGTCTCATCAAACAGAAAACGTTCCTGTATCATGTAGGTTTTATGCGTAGTTTACGACAAGATCAGACCTCCAAACTTAGATGACTTCCGCTTACTAGTACATACCCTTATCCAAGATTCATCATCATCATCAGCCTGTTATCGCCCACTGCTGAGCATAAACCTCTCTTCTTGTACACCACTCGTCCCGGTCCTGCGCAGATTGAATTCAGGTGCTCCCTCCCTCCCTTTATTCGAGATTATCCAAGATTCAATTAATACAAGCAACACCTCTCACCGCTACTAGCAATAAAACACAAGTACATAAAACTTTCTATCCACAAACCTTGAAAGCAAACCCTTCGAAGCCCGGAGCCTTACGAGCCGAGCCCGTAGACGAATCTAAATATTCCCCAAGACTATGTTTCATTCTATGTCCTTTCACTATGTTTTATGCTATGTCCTGACCCCAGCCATTCTGCCGAGGAGCCACAGTTTATTTACTAGTATTCTACACTAGACGTGACAGTATGTACACAGATTAGTACATAGTTAGTACCCCGCACGTGTCAGTCAGCTGATAGAGTGAGAGGGAAGACACCCCCTCAACCCCACTCATAGGGGTGGGTATTGAAGTGTCGATGGTTCTTTTGTGTCTGCCTGTCAAGTCTTTTTATGGAGGTAGGTGTCAGTGCTCTTCTTGTCGTTGATGGTCAAAATTAAATGTGTTGAAGATTTAAAATTATAGCTGTTTAACACAATGAAAGTTTGAAATTTTAATTACAAAATTGTTAATACTTTGCCTAAGAATAATGGAATAAACGAACAAGTTTAATAATCCTTGTATGTTTTGAAACCGAAGCATTGCACAAAATCAATACACTTCTAGGAAAGTTAGATAAATAAAGTAACCCATCTAGCTTTTGACTATTAATAGTCAATGAATTATTATATATTATACTATTAATAGAAAAGGAATAAATGGATAATTAATATGAATTCATATTTATTCATCCTTAGAGACGGTATGAACTTAGTTTAGTATACGATATAAGTTACGCTAACGAAGGCAACCATCTTATTTACCAGTACCTGAGACCGTCCCGCCCATAAAAAGTAATCACACAATTCGATTAGATTGCGTAACTCTCATTATCGACATCGTATTATCGAATCATCACATCCCTACGACGCACGTGTCCCTCGGCCAAGGCTGCGCTGGAAAGCTCTGTGTGTTTACACCCACGCTCACACACACACCCACCCAACACACACACATATAAATTCTACAAACGTAGTACAGCTGTACTCTGGGTACTTTATACGTCGCGTACAGTAGTAAAGCCTTTTCGTGTACAAACAGAAATTTGTCTGTGTGCGTAGACAACTTATATAGATCTATATGTATAGTACAGTAAGGCTTTACAAGGAATCAGGTGAGAGCTGGATCGGTGATAAAGGAATGTCTGTTTATGCGAGCCATTTCCGATTAGAACCTTTTAAAGTGGATATTGAGGTGAGTATAAAATTAGCTTATAAAGAGCTTATTATATCGTGTGGACAAGGCAGTTGTATAGTTGTATCTTAATGGCAGAATTAGAATTTTGGACCTTTGAAATTAATTTTGCATGTTTGCTTTGAGTACTTAGTTTTAAGAACATATGGTTTTATTTACAACTCAACGAATACGGTTAGTTTTGACAATCCTACAGTAGGTACTATTACAGTTTACAAGCCTAGTTTTTATTTTATTTTAAATTATTTGTTTGCTTACATTATCCAAAAAAACTCTGTTAAAATACTCAACTTTTTAACATCAGTTACTTAAAACAATAATCCAATACTATCTCTACCTAAATTTTTATGGGTAGGTAAACCTAACTTCGTTATTCATCTTTGCTTACAACTTACAACCGTTGTACACTTGTGTATATATAGTTCAGTATCCAGGCTTTATACATACATACTTAATACGTAGGTATATGTATGTGTGTTCTGCACAGGCAGTAAAATGTACGTGTGTGTGTGTGTGATACATACGGAACACGGATTCAATGTCGTCATCCCTTTACTTAAATCAGTAACTCTACGGCTCTTTCTTTCACAAATTGGTATCGTATTATGAGTAATGTGGAGATAAGAATATAAATACACACTATAAATAATAAAAATGTTTATTGGACACACAAATTCTTATAATATTAACACTATGTACGTGTTTTATTTGCTAGTATTGCATTATCTTTGCCACGAAACTTTTTATATTTATTTATTGATAAATAGGTAGTTTCTGAAGTAGTTGATAAAAGACTTATTAAATTAAACAAAATAAATATAAATATTTCAGGACATATCACACAGCGCCATCTAGCCCCATACTAAGCTTACGCTTGTATCATGGGTACTAGATAACGGATATAATACATATATACTTTTTCTTTTGTAATAATTATAATACATATATACTTATTAACACAACACAAGTAATTACAAATTTTAATATTCATAATTACTTGTGCCATGCGGGAATCGAACCCGCACCCCTAGATTAGAAGGCAGAGCCACTACCAACTAAGCTAACGGAGCAGTCATATTAAATTGTATAGGTATCTAATTTCATCTTTTTAAATGTTTGTTGACTTAGGTATGTATTTTTTCAACTTTCTGCGACTCTACAAGAACTTTACATTGTTTATTTGATCGACACATGGCAACACAGTACACATTTATCCGACAGGTTTGTGTGTGTGTGTGTGTCTGTAAGCTCACCACTTAGCGCCTTGTTTGGTGAACGAATTCTCAGAATCGACGTTAAGAGAAGTTCGCCATAACAGCACGGCTTGCGTTTCAGAAGATTCTATGAAGTCTTTCTTGAATGGGAATTTATTAATTTCCTTCATAATTAAGCTTATACTGACTAAAGACAAATATATATGTTTTTGAACTACTTGATAGGCTCACACTCGGCTACAACTCGCCTGATGTGAAGCAACATAAGAAAGTATATTTTAATAGGAAAACATTGTTAAAAGTTATTGATTAACCAAGCTAATGCCTTCATTAATATAGTTAGATTTATTGATTATACGTACCTACAGCTGTTATGGTTCCATGTAAATTTTTATTATACCTAGGTAAGTATAGTTGTGAGGCACAATAATATGAATTATAGGTATGCATCCTCACCAGCCTATCTTATATAGTCCACTGCTGGACGTTTGCCTCTTCCAATGTTCTACAATACATGATTCATTAACATTTTTAATTCATCAATTTGTTTACACCCAAAATTAGAGATAAGAACATCATATTTTTTTTTGCATTATATTATTTCTGTTTTTTCCTCCTTCATGACGTCAAATCCCACTTAATCATTCAACATCCATTGAATCTCAAAATAAACCGTCTAAATTGCAAAATATATGTATCAAAGTACAGTAACTTCGTCGGAGCGAAAGAACTCGATTTTAATAATCCGTTGAAACAAATAACAATAAAAGAAACACATTTTTTCCTTCGCTGGATATTTACTGAGATAAAGCATTTTAATTAGTGGTATGAAACCGAGCGAGCTTCCGTTGATGTTGACTTTATACTAAATAAATGATATCGGGTTTTTACTTAGCCTTATCATTCGATTTCAGTATGAAGCTTTTGGAAACACACACTGTTTAATGTAAAAATACACATGTTAGTTTTTTATAATATGTATGACTCATACATGACTTGACGTTATATTATTAGCTGGTGCGCGCGACTTCGTCCTCGTGGAATAGTTATTACCATAAAAACGGTTCTAGTGAGTTAACCTTAAAAGATAGACATAATATACTGTTGCAGACATTTTGTTAGATCATTAATATATAAATCAAGGAATAAGTAATTCTTTCATACATATTTTTTTGATATCTTGAACCGTTTTCGCAGCACACGCAACGGAAGCCCTTAAAGATGAATAATTTTCCCCGTTTTTTTCACATTTTCCATTGTTTCTTCGCTCGTATTAGTTGCAGCGTGATGTTATATAGCCTAAAGCCTTCCTCGATAAATGGTCTATCCAACACAAAAATATTTTTTCAATTCGCACCAGTAGTTCCTGAGATTAGCGCGTTCAAACAAACAAACAAACTCTTCCGCTTTATAATATTAGTATAGATATGTTCGGTGACATGGCTTTAAATTTTGCATACGTTCAAAGTTCGTTTGCATATTTCCAGTAAGTATAAGTCATTCTCCGCCGTGTTTGCGTGTGGGGGATCGCTTCAGGAGACTAGGTGTTCAAATGTGTCAAAAATGTATCATAAAAAAAACATATTTATAATAAATAAGTCATAGAAAAAGTTTATTGGTGTCTGATGTATTTAAGCTAAAAGCCTCCCTAGTTTCACTAGTACCAGCAACCCCGTTTTTATTTATGTGAGAAGTACAGGTATAAACGTAACAACTTCATTCTACAATACATACACTACAACACTTTACATGTACCTACATATTGTACATAGTTCCAAATAGCCGTACCCTCTATTTCCCGGGTCGGGCGTATTTGCTGACTTTGGTAAGGTTACCTACTTTGCTAGCACGTGAATCAAGAACTTTCCTTTCATACGACTAGCACACAATACCTCCTGTTACCCACTCTCCTATTTACCTATACTGGGTTCTTGATATGCAATGTTGTAGTTATAGGTATTACAAACATATATACAGACTTTTTATGTATACTTTTTATGTATTGTTCAGGGAGAGGAAAGAAACACCGTAATTAATTTTCCACCAAGTCACTCATCATTTATTTTAACACAACAATTCCCGCCAAAACTCCACATTGTCATGAAAACTAACTGTCACTATTTTGTTTTTAAACAAACAACAAAACAAAAGAGTTCCTACATCTATAACATGCAAAGAGGTTGCATCACAATACAAAAAGTTCTTACACCTCTTTTAACCTGCAAAGAGGTTCTTCGTCACACTATGTAATGTAGTATGTATGTATATTATGTATTAATACATGCTAACATATTACTAGGCAGAAATGGCGTAAAAAGCTCAGATGATTCTATTAGATATTAAATCAATCTGGTTTAGCAAAAGTACATGAATGTGGAAGCAAACTTGCTAGTATTTTCAAAAGTCATAGAGCAATATTTGTTGGCTTTAGGCTTACCTACTCCGGATTGCAATCCTGAAGATTTACAAAATAATATTATATATCTAGTTATCACTTACCTTGTATACGGGCTAAATTAAATTAGGTCAGGCACGGGACTGTAGGTCAATAGCGACATAAAGCGAAACATGTCATTAAAATATGAACAAAATGATAAAACTTTGAAATCGAGAAAGATTTCAGAGTTTTATTATTTTGTTCATTCTTGAGTCGTATTTAGGTCGTATCTCCCCCGCAGAATTAATTCGATAGGGGAATTCTCTTGGGCAGATACATCGTGGTGGGCGCCAAGGTCCTACCACGGAAACTTTGAAATAACTAAATAAAAAACTTCTTTGCATTTTTATCCTTCCGTTACCGTTAAGCCAAATCATTGAATACCTAACGGTGAAAGAAATTATCGTGAGTAAGCCGACATGCTCTGAAGACCACATAATCCAAGGACATGGTGTCATCCGCCGAAAGTATTACAGCGTATGATCGAGCTAATGAGTTGGGGGAGACCTTTGACCAGGAGTGGGACAGAACAGGTTAATAAAAAAATCAAGCTAATTCGGCTATGCGATGCTTTTCCTGAAATATTTTCAGATATTGAATCAGGCGTTACTTCGCGGAAATCCATTGTAAATAAGACTCTGGAAAAATATATAGTGTTTTTCCGCTACGACTGCTCCTTAACCGACTTCAAACTACAAAGTTGATGGTTTTTGGGTGTGTTACACACCCTGTAAAAAACATATGTTGTTTAAAAACACTATAATATATTTTTTCCAGAGTTTCATTTGAAACATTTTCAGCAAAAACACCCGAAATTACGATTCTTATGTGGGATGTGATCTTATTAATACTAAGTCATAAATATGTTTCTTTATATGTACCTGTTGTCACTAATGTCAAATAATAGTGCCGAAATAAAGCTGCACATGTAAAGAGGTACATAAAAATTACCTACAGGAGCTTAACTAGATACAGATATATTCCTATAAGTACCAAAACCTTCCGTATTTCTTCTGGTATATAGAACCAGAAGCTATATGCAGAACAGGTAGGTATATGTATATATTTATGGGAACTTTGTAAATGTGCCCTACGTTAACATTAGTATACTCAGTGATTATATGATAACGCGTCCCGTATATTTCTATGTATATATGTACGTCGCAACTACGTTAGTATGTACTAGGTACCTACCTAAGTATAGAGAAACAAGTGTATATTCATCTGGTATGCATCTGGTATATGCGATATAAAGGGCAGGATAATATAGCACAGGTATATAGAAAATAAGTCGTTAAGCCACGTCAGCGACCCTCAGGGCAGCTTCATAAACTCTCGACACAGAGTTGGCCACTCTCATTCGATTAGAAGAAGAATAGAAAAGAAACGTTATAAAAATGCTACAATTTCCCTATACGTCCTGAAACGCCCTATATATTCCTATGTTACTAGGAAAGTATAGATAAACAAGGGTATATTTGCATCTGGTATATAGGGCAGGACGGTGGATGCAGTTGGCCTGGTGACCCAGTTCTTGCAAGGGCAGAATCCGGCCGAGCCGCAGGGGTGCTACCAAGCCTCGTAGATTGGAATTTACTTCACTAAGTGATAATAATCCTACAACTTTTATACTTACTTTTTTAATATGTAAAAGCAAAAGTTTGATTTTGTGTTTGTGTGTGTATGAATGTAAGTTTGATGTTTGAATATACCATCTTTAAGTCAAAATAAAACAAACAAAAATTAATCAAAGAGCCCACCCCGAATCGCTCCGGGTGCAAAGATTCCCATTATGCTCGCCGCGTTACTACGTTGAATCGCGATGGCTAACCTACCTTTTCTTTAAGTCAAGAGTAAATAGATTACTTCTTAGCAAGTAGCTAAAACGGAATGTGAGGTAACCTTTCTGTAAAATTAAATAAAGTTAATCATCATAAAGATATAGTTGCCGCTTATGTTATGGCTTGATATAAGTAAATGTATTACTTTTATTTACACTTGACAGTCTTATGTTTTTCCATGCACATGATAAGTTACATAAACTGTAATCCTCGATGTTGTGTTACACGGAACAGAACTTCCAAGAGTCATAATATTAGCAGCAGAAATAAGATAGATTTTAATTGAAACTTAAATAGATTTAATTTCTGCTGATTTTCATCATCTGAGTAATCTAAAGATTGAAGAAACTAAGTTTTAAAAACTAGTCAAGACGGCTGTTTAGTATTGAGCTTTTCAATTCAATTTATATACTTATCCTTAAAATTATTTGTGAAATTTTTAAACTCAAAGGTTTGTTTTTGTAACTTTTAAAAAGCATTGTTTATTATCAATTGAGCGCCGTCTGAACAGAACACCTAATAAATTAATTAAATCAAAAGTTTTCTTTATTTTCCGATTACAATGTTGATTACTTAGAATGAAATTTAGTTTTGTATAAGTATTTCAATGGTCACTTAAACTATCAGAAAGAGTCTTTTATATCCGGTCATATTGATAAATTCATAACTAATGTTGTTTACTTCCTTATACAATGTACTTGAATATCTAAACAAGCAAATTTCAATTCGTTTGTCACGCTAGTAAATGTTTATATTGGGTAATTGTTAAATTGAAGGTCTCGGCTGTTAGCCGTTAAGCCATGTCAGAGGCCTTTACGGCGGCTTGATAAACTCTCGACACCAGTGTTGGCCACTCTTATCCGATAAGAAGAAAAATAATTTATGTTATTGACAATACAAGCACCCAAACCAATCAAACTAAACCCAAGTAAATTAGAAGTCAATAATTTTTGAATATAATTTAATGTATGGGTATTGAAAAGCAAAAAAGAAGTCTAGAATTTAAATTTGTTTTGACAGGCGTTTAAAAACTATTTTACACCTTGTAATAAAATGTCTGTTCTATCAAGAGCAGACGAGCATCCCTAGCTAAACCACATAACCATATAGCAAGACCCCCCGGACCTCTCGGCGAGCACAATCTGCCCTACAAGGGTAGGCATTTCAAACATCTCGAGGGGTCTCAGCAAAGTGGTCGTAGTCTGCCAATCTCATAACAGGGTGTATTTCCTAATGGGGGCTGGAGCATGAAAACGATGCTTTCAAGCGAAGAGGCTGTTGGATTCAAGTTTTCATATCGTGGAGTATGCAGCCAGAAGGGCTACATTGGAAAACTATGAGAACATGTAGCTGGCTAGCTATGGAGGTAGGTATATTATATCCGACATCTGATGTACAATAACAAAGGATTATTACTAGACTAGTGGACGCCCGCGGCTTCACTCGCATTATTTCAGGATAAAAAGTAGCCTATGACACTTCCAAGACCTCATACTATGTACATAGCGTGATGAGCGTTTAAATAAACAGACAATCAGAGGCACAGATAAACAGAGAATCAGATAAACAGACAAAATTTCTAGAAATTGTTGGAACGTGTTCTGCTATCAATCTCTAAACTTTTTTTTTATATTTTCTATGTTCATACTTTTGACCCTCTTCAGCTTTATTATATGAATAGATAGATAGATAACATCCGAAGGGTGGTAAGTTTCCAAGGTAGAAAAAAAACTACCAAACGTTAAAAGTTAATATTCTAAGTCACTGCATAAAGTAGTAATATACAATGTAATATTTCTTATGTATTTAATATTTCAACATTGCCAGAAACCGCAATGTCCCAGAAAAATAAGCACTCTTCCCAAAACCTAATCACGCAGAAGTCAGCAGTAGTAAATAGGAGTTATGTAATAATATATGTAACAGGGATTTGTAAGTAAGCGACCCGATGGCGAATAGGAAAGTTATTTTATCGGTGCTACAATTTTATAGGCTTTTGACCCAAAATGTTTGCCAAGTTTACACGTCTGTGTAATACAGTTTTCGATGTAAGATTGAACAAATATTTAGTAGGAGAAAACCTGCAGGCCAATCGCGCTAATATAAAACAACATCGAACGTTAGTGGTCCAGTTTTGGTTACGCTACGGTTACGCTCCAACTCTGTATCAACTTTGCTGAAATCGGTATCACGCTAAGGTTCAAATTTCAGACGAAGTTCAACCAAAGCGTAACCACTCCCATATCTCGACCGTTACTAGTGATGTAATCTTTTATAGCAAACATGAAGCTATATTATGCTAATAGCAGGTTATTTTGAGTATTATCTGTGCAAAACAGACGAAAAGTAGGTATATCAATGTCAAAACTACGCCGAAAGTAAATAAACAAATTTTAATATAGGTATAACCTTTCTGAAGTTTGTTATAAAATATTCTCAAGTGTTTTAGTGACAAAAATGTTATGCAATTAAACCAAATGCGTTACAGCTGCGGCCCACATCACTTGAAATACTACCACTTCAAATGCCTTGAAATTTGAGTCTATTAAAGTGGTAATTTTGAATCAGTGGACTCAGTGTTCATATCATACTTCATACGGTATTCTGAGTTGGTTGGAGTAGTATTGTAGCTGACTTGCTCCAGATCTTATTGTGTATTGTGAAAAAGTTTAAGCGTTGATAATGAAAGAATGTCGTACATACATAATCGTTTATGGAAGGCCACGATAGCCTCGCTCTAAGAGAATCAAGTCCAAGGAAACTCGAGCAGTCTCAGCTAGGTTGTGGCGATAGTTCACCGAAACTCATATCTGAAGGACCTGCGAGCACAGGAAAGAAATATGCCAGGTATTTACAACTTTTATGATGTGAAAAAATCTGAGTAGGTATAGAGTACTTACTAGTATTTACTCTTAGTTTTATTTAAACTTTGGGATTCGTAAAATTGAATATCATATTTATTTCAGGTGTGGAATAACTTGGTAGTGCAAAAGTTTGTTGGAAGAAAGATTAACCAGCTTAAAACTGGCGGTGGTGGAACCAGTGGACTGGGTTGGCAAAATTACAGACATGGACATTGGGCCCCCTACATAATGTGAGGCAAGATCATTTTGCTTGGAATGATATAGGTAGGTAAGTATCACCAGTTTAAAAATATGTATGATTAATTTTTCCAAAGTATTGATGTATTAATATTTATAAAACATTTTATTTATAATGCTATAGACTAGTAGTAAGCAACATTGAGTATAACATTATGAAAAAGCTCATTCAGAAACAATGTAATTCAGCCTTCATCTAGCGTAGGGAAGATAGAAGAAACTGATTACAATTAATAAAATGCATAACATTACATTAATGTCCGGTCTGAAAATAATGTATAAATGTCCTTTTATATAATACATTTTACTCAGATTATTGTCATACTTTTGGTGTACCTACCTATTCACCATAATTAATACAACATTTTCACTTTATTATTTCAGTTTAATTGACTGATGCTCCCGCTCTATACTGATGTCCCTGAGCAACACAACCATCAGTTCACATATAGAACTAGCACCGCCTGCATCTCCATGCCATGCAGGTAGTGGCATCAGATGTGCGAGAGGAAGTCAGAGAACAAACCAAACTCACTATACACCATGTATACACATGTATTACATCCACATGTACCCATCACAGCACCTGCATGAACACAATGTAAGATATGAACCTACTGTTAGTAGAGTTTTGCTTGTTAATTTTTGAAGTAAATCCTTTAAGTTTTTATAATCCTGTTGGCTGATAATATTACCAACTGATAATATTACAAGCTGTCATACTTCCATAATGTTTGTCAGCTTACTACCAAAAGCTGTGAGACATCTCTATGTGTTAACTTATCATGCATGGCCAATGATATTTACTTTTTGTTTCAGTATTTCCAGACACCAACCCCACAAAATGGCATGCCACCGTGAAGCAGGAATAATTAAATTAAATTTTATTAACATTATTGTAAGCTTTTTGTTGTTTTACTTAAGTACTAATGTTATTGTTGTCTTACTAGTAAATTATGTTTGTATCTCTAAGCTAACAATAATATGTTCTCTACATGAATTCCACAAAGATATTTAAACTTGTTCTTTAATTCCTATGATTCTTGCTATCTTTGTAAAGTACATATTTATGTCAAAATTTGTTATAAATTCTATGATGTTTATGTATCTATATCTATATAATCTAGTTAAAATTTGATTGTAGCTTTAATAAGACTTAAAGTTCAGTGTTAATTTTACTAAAATTGTTAATGGTCTTATTGTATACTTAGTAGGCAGCAGCTACATTTATTTATAAAAAGGTCAATTAATAAAATTGTTTATAACTAATGTTGAGACACTGTGTTATGGGTTTTTTATTCACATATTGCATCAAGTTCCTATTCATACAACTTATATAAAGTTGGCAAACCTAATTGAGAGCTTATGTAAACTAAAAACTAGGTATATATATAAATAAAAATATATTTATATGTATATATTGTATAGTATTTAATTGATTGAATAAGATTACTTGTATGTTGGTATATAGATATATCATCTTGTTGACAAGTCAAGTAAATATTCTATCAAATAGGCTATGGTAAATGAAAGCTGTAATGACTGGCTCCGTGCGACTTCACCCCAGCTCTAGCTGGGTGAGGGTGGTGGCCGGCCGGGCTGCTCCCGCTCGGTGCCAGCCACACCGCTGCTGCTCCAGCGCACTATGTTATGTATCATGCTATTCTTGATGTAGCTTGAGGTGTATAATGCAACCTTCTCTCCACTAAAATACAAATACTTATATCAAGTAAATATGAGGTTATGAATGCAAAAGAGATACAATCTATTTCATTGCACACATCGGAACGACGTATGACTGGTCAGTGAGGAGTCAAATCAGCTATTAGTTGGTAAAATTTCTTTGTCAGCCTACTCGTATATCGTTTGATAAAGCTTATGTCGTTCATATGAAAAGCTCCAGACATTACTCTTGCACTTCTATTTTTATTGTTTGCTTGGGCTCGTGCAACACATATAGGGTTTCACTCCATGATATAGGTCCAATAAATCCACGTAAGCGTTTATATTTACGAGATTTTTCAGTAAAAATATTACAAGAATGACTAACGTTTCAGCAACGTTCCATTATCGATCCAAAAAAGTCGTGTTGTAGTAACTGAAGCAGAAACGTTAGTTTGACAGCGTGAACGGTTCAGTTACGATCCATAAACGGTTGAACTTTGGTCCGGACTGTTAGCGCGATACGAAATTTGACCAACGTATCAAGTTCAGTTGTGGTCCAGTTGCGCTTCGTTTGTGATTCATTAGCGCGATCGGCCTGCTGTTGTTATATACGATATAGGTACTAGCAATTTCTTACAGCTTTAGTTTGTGTATTTAACCAAGGGCTCTTATGTTTCGAACTAGGGATCTGGAGTGTTACCCACCTTAATCCGGTATATAAAAAGAACTTCTGTGTTAATCCTGAGCCATACTACCGTTATACCAAGTTTCATCCAAATCAGTTCAGCCATTTGAGCGAAACGAAGTAACAATCATACACACATACGCACAAACTTACTTTTTTACTACTGTCGTGATTAATAGTAACTTTAATAATAATAGTAAAAAATAATATAAATAGTAAATAACTAAAGTAAAGTTACTCGTAATAATTATATAAGCCGGTTTTATCATATTTATCAACTCACAAAATTAAATGATAGAGAAAATTTGTTAACCCGCACTTGTAATATCAACAACGAGGAATATTCTGAATGTAAAACCAAACTAAAGCTAGTCGAGGTAATGAAATATTTTATGCTAATCCTACTTCGGTAGGCGAGCTTACATTTAGTATATTTTAATAAAGGCAGAGTGCTCGCTTAGAACAACCTTCGTTAATAAATTACTTTATCGACACATAAGTTTCCGACTGTTCCTTTAGGCCATGGACAACATTATTCCGAGACATCCGACTACCTATCTATGAAAGATATAATTAATTAAGTTACAGTTACAGGTAGAATAGAGAAATAGTTTGGATCTACCAAAATTTTAATTTAATGGGAGATATAAGAGAGATACTGTATGAAAAATGAAAGAGTCAGCAAAGCAGTCTCCGAAAAATATGATATCGGAAGATAGGACGTCGAGACTTTTAAAAACAACTACCTAATTCTTCTTCTTCTTCCAGTGCCTCTCCCTAATGGAGGTTGGCCGTCAGCTCAGCGAACTTGTCCCTATCTTGTGCCAAGCGAAAAAGTTCTTCTACGCTGGCAATACTCGTCCATTCCCGTATATTTCTCAGCCACGATTTCTTTCTTCTTCCAACGTGTCTTTTGCCTGCGATTTTGCCCATCATTATGAGTTGGAGGAGGTCATATTTACCTAATTATTCTCTTTAAAAAATCCTTCCATGTAGCCTTTGGACCAATCAGCAATCAATCCCATTAGGTACGCGTTCGTGGCTATTGACTTAAACATCTTGCAGATGTATTGCGTGATATTTGTAACTCATTAATCTAACGTTTTTGTCACGTCAAATTTTTTGTCGTAATTTGTGTGTTTCATTAGAAATAGAGTAATGGAATAACAAGTTCAATTATTGTATGTCAAAGCGCTTAATTGAATTGTATCGTGTCATAGGCACCTTAGGAGATTTGTTCGACAGAAAACAGTTCACGAATTTAATAAAAACTTAGCTAACCTAACCTACTAACCTATTATATTTTTTACATAATATATTATTTTATTGTTATGATGAGGTGTCTATTAAGTGAAAGCTGTGGGCCTTATCTTTTCGCCCCATATATAAATTGTACAAAACCTTTTGGCAAGAAGCTTAGACCACCCACGCTCTTTAAGTAAACAGATTTGTTTACTAACCAACTTTAGTTTCGTAACTTGAAGGCAACCTACAACGTCAAGTTCTCTTATACCTACGCATATATGAAACTATGTAAGGAATGGTAAAGTCGTATTGACTTTGGAAAAAGTTTTCCTTGTCGGAATATTGATAAGGATTTTCTTTAGCTGTGGATATAAGTAGACTAAATAGGTACCTAATACAAAGACTAGTTAACAATATAATTATGTTTGTATGTTTATCAACTGAGAAAAACTGATGCTATCCAAATATTATTAACCCTCATTATAATGTGTCAAGTGATGAGCGACAAAATATGTCCATATATTCTGAAGACTAGTGGACACCCGCGGCTTCGCTCGCATTATTTTGAGATAAAAAGTAGCCTATGACACTTCTAAGACCTCATACTACCTACAAACCTACATACCAAAAATCATGTTGATCCGTTCATCCGTTTTTGCGTTATGAGCGTTTAAATCAACAGACAAACAGATAAACAGACACAGATAAACAGTCTAAAAATCTAAAAACTGCTGAAACGTGTTCTGTTCTGGATTTAAAGTATACTCAAACAATTTGTACTAAGGAGTACCTATTTGTCCTCACTTACTCTGAGATCTACAGAAGAAATATTACAACTCTCGCGAGGAATCTGAAGTAGTTAAATTAGCGCGAGTTACGAGTACGAGACAAGATAAGTACTGGCTTGTAGCGTAAAGTGCCAGCGTAAGTAGGGGTCGCTGTGCTACATGTTGGGAATGTTTTTACTTTTTATAGCAAAAAAACATTTATTTTTATCATTTGGTATATATCAAAATATTATTACAGATTTTCAAAAGTATAGCATGGCTAGTCAGTGTTATGTTTTTTTATGATTCTCGCTCGATTTTTCAATTTATTTTTAGTAAAAAGGACACTTATATGTAAAAAGGTAACTGCAACAAATTTTAACGTGCAACATCCTAGACTGCAATGTTGCTTAACATCAGGCAGGCTTTACTCACACGTTGGCCAATTACGTGTTAAAAAAACATATGTTTGTTTTCTCACTACTTAATAAAACTATCAATGTAGGAAAGAAAAATTTAGACTGTCCCACTGTTTGTGGATTGTATGTTACTCGACTAATATCTTAACATTAATCACTCGCTTATTCAGTTTTTAAATTAATTAATATAACCTAACATGTAGCTGTGTAAATATGCAACTATGAATAGCGTAACCTGCGCAACGAAGTCATTGCCACTGCTTTTACGACGAATGAGTCAAAGCTACCTTGTAAGCTTGGTACTACACAGAGCTTTAAGCTTACAACCTACGTATGTACTTATTTTACTACAAAGGGTAAAACAACTGATATATCAAAGAATGTAAACAAAAACAAAATTACTAAGTTTAGTATGGCTAAATGTCTTTAAGCGTTGTTATGCAAGGGAGCCTAAAAGCCTGACTGCAAATTTATACAAACTTTTGTATAGTGGGTAGTCAAAAACTTAAAATGATTGTGAGACCATGATGCTTATTTATGCCTTAAATGTCAGGTATTCAAACAAAAATATAGCGTCTAGAAAACCAACACAACATGATTTTGGTTTCGTAATTTTTATAAAAACCCTTTTCTTTGAAAACATGTTACTTTTTATAAAACTTTATTTCAGACAAATAAAATATAAATATGGACTGAAAAGTTAAAATGTTATCAATGTTATCAATGTTATCAATGTTATCAAATAGAAATGATTCCAATATATCAATATTGGAATCATTTCTATTTGTTTCCCTAAACACATGACTCAGATTTTTTTACCTTGCATAATTATGTATGTCTATATTTACCATTTTGGCATAACTTTGACGAAGCTTATTTGATACAAGTTAATCTTAAGTTAGTAAGGACAGCTGCGATATAAATTGGATATTTTATTGAAGCGAAACTCGTAAACTGTGCCCAAATAAGATGTGTGAATCAGAAGGTTTTTTGTGACAAAATATATACCTAAGTATATTATTGTAAGAAATATGAACCAAATTAAGTAAATTATATTGGTATTGACATTGTCTGTTTTTTTATGTACTGAAAATTCCATTTATGTAAGTAAACATTAAATTCAAATCGTGATAAGTTAGTATTTATGTAAGTTTTCCTTTAATTTTATTTGTCCTCACAAATTCATTGATTTATCACTCTTCCTGCTTTGTAGTTTCTCGGAAGATATTCAAACCTGTTAAATCTTCATCAGACTTTAATGTCATTTATCGTTTCCTGCGATACTAAAATCGTTTGGCACTAGACGGTTTCTAGTCAGGGCTCGTAACATTACCTTGACCTGACATAATTGCCGTATTTTACCAGTAGTAAAATTACCGTACTGTAAAATATTAATTTTGTAGACTTAGCAGAAACACGCTGATTCTTTTTATAAGCAAGTACCTATTACTTGTTTTTTGTAAACAATTACACGAAAATGCAAGACGTAGCGATGTTGATTAGAATAAATAAGAATTAGGGCTTCTTATTCCAAAGTATAAGTCTTAATAAGTAAATAAATGGAATAATTAGAGATCATCATACAGCCCCTAGCTTGTACGCGACAGACATGCATCGTACGACCATTAATTTAACGTCGTGCGCGCACGCATCCCTGCCACAGATAAATAAGAGTATTCCTGACATTTGCACGGATTATGTGCACTATAAATAACCGGTTGTAAGCGTAACTGGAACAATAGCGTGACAATAGGGATTACGACAGGGTATTATAATAGTGACACCTAATAAATGCTCAGCTATTTGACACTTTATTAGACGAGCAAAGGTTAGTGCTAGATGCCAGCGATAGATGGCAATATGATGACTAGATTTTATCGATCGGTGTGCGGATAAATATTTTGAACACGGCCCTAGAAATATAAATTTACAGTTTGTTATCTATAGAATATTTGGTTGGACGTAGTAAAAAAAGGTTTCTGACATTCTACGAAATGTAGGTATTATACTCGTAGTATGTACCTACCTAGGTATTCATCTCATATAAACGGATTTTATATAGTAATGAAAAGAAGTGGCAAATAACAAAAATGCAGACATTATTTCCTTTCTAAATACAATAGAAAAATTAACATAAAAGTCTCGTATCAAATTGAAATACACCGTTACGTTTAGATCTTGATCCCATACACCCGCTTTTAGATCATTAATGGATCTAAAAAAGCTGTTTACAATGTGACATTCAGAAGAATCTCAGTGCGAAAATCTTGGCTGACATATCTACTGCCTCTCAGTACAGACTGCAATTAAAATAACTGGTAATGAGTGACGCATTCCTAGTCGTGCCCACGACATTTTGATGAACGATGCGTACGCGCAGCGAATTCACTTACTAAACCTACAAGCTAATTACGACCTTAACTTTTATTAACTAAGATCTATTGTTGAATGATTTCATACATTTTTGCAATGGTAATGCACTTTTCGCTGCCGTGACGTAACTAATGTGTTTATTTGCTATTCGACTATTTCAGTTACGGCGGGAAGCCACTTAGTCTCCATTATTTATGCTAAATTTTAAGACTAGATATATTTCTAGTATTCTATTTTTTATTGTTTGTATTATCTGTAGTTCAGCGAATCTTCAATAATATAATTATTATAATATTTTTCTTAAAAAATACTGTAGATTATGTTCAGGCTTTAGCTTTAAAAAAATGTAGTTTCGCTGATAGTTGTATTATGGGTCAATTGTATAACGTGATTCAATAATAGTAGTTTATGCAACTGTCATATAATGAAGGGTATTCAAACACGAGTGTGAGTTTATGAAACGAGCGCAGCGAGTTTCATAATAGTAACGAGTGTTTTAATACCCGTGTTATATGCAGTTGCATACACTACTTTATCTTCACTAATGTTGTAACATTTTAACTTTTAATTTATTAAATTAAATTCACGCGTACGTGTATTGTCACAGTGATTTTGCCGCCATTAAAATCTAACCAATGAGAGCGCAGCTGTGCGCCAATTTTGGCCCTGCAATCAGGTTGGTCGCGTTTTATCGATGTTATAATGAGCTATTCGGATTGTGACATGAAACATGTACCTACTTGTATATATATATATATATCTTTATCTTGTATTGTCCTGTATCTCTTGTTGTTTCATGTCCCAATAAATGTATTTTATTCTTATTCTTATTACGATATCGATGTGGATATTATATCATCATGTGAAATTGCTTAAATTGAGTGTTTTGTTGTCTGCGCTATAACAGTAGTAATTATAAGTCAAGTATTGGAAACATAAGTAGAATGTTACAACATTAGTGTAGATAAAAAATATTTGTTCTTTGATTACCTTTACTCTTATTAATACAGTGATATTTTAGCACCATCCGGAGACGGCTACCGAATTAATCTTTTGTTTGCTACAGAAAACTACACACGCTAAGGTGTTTTTTTAACACGGAATAGGCTTCAAAACACAGAGTTGCCTGATGTTGTTACAAAACTCAGAGTGTTTCGCGCGGTTTTGTCTCATATTAGTCTTATTAACTGTATTTGCATGTAGTTATGGCAATAAATACAGAATACTTGATTGATTGAAAATTACAACAATAGTAAGCGGCTTCATTTCAGTCCATTTCAGTTAAATGCCAATGCTTATACAGCATTTAGCTTACTTGTATGTATACCGGCGTTGTTTTCGCAGCACATGCTGAGTTTGTGTAAGTCCTCAGGTAAGTATTTAATTAATTGCACTTTGTAACTGAACACGTGCATTTAATGCGTGTGCAGATATTAGGGCATACATGTGTGCAAGTTGACTTAAATTTTAATTAAAATGTAATATCCAGTTTTGTATGTTATTTATGCCCATTACCTTATAAAACTTTAAAATTACCCAATACTACACAACTAAATACAATACAGCTAAAATGTCAAACTAAAAGATCGCTAGTGGGGAAAGGATTATATAATACATATTAGGAATTTAAAATAGGTTTAATAATGTTACAGACATTATTAAACCTATTTTAAAATAAAAACCACCAACACCTATATAATAGGCCAATGAACTTTTTGGCTTATCACATTCAACTTTTTGTGTAGCAAATTCTAAAGTAAATAGCTACTTTTTGACGGCATTAAATTACTTTTATTCATCAGCGAACTGCATATATATTGCAAACTATTTACTGTATACTCGCAATACTAAAAGAAATCCAGGACAAAAAAACAAATCAAGCAAAGTAAAGAATAACAATTGACATCTAAGAAATGATGACCACAACAAATTCTTACGTTCGGCGCAGATCAAAGGCCGTTAGAAATGAGCCTTGGTTCGTACCACCCTGTATACGAATAAGGAAATCCACATAAACAACGACCTAATGAGCTGGCACATGCTTTGAACTAACACTCATATCACAACTATTTCAGACGAACAATGTTGCTTTGTGTCAGCCAAAGATTACTTACTTTCAAATACTTTTCAAATCACTCGTTTACATTTTAATGGGCAAAATAATAAAATTCCTTGTAACAAAAATTTCCGTAACCTGCTGTGGTTACTGTTAATAATAACTGCGATGCATAAATAAAAATAATTGTCGTGACTGTGTATCTAATTGATGCTAAAATCGACAAAAAATATAATAAAAAAGGATTTCTGAAAACTAAACATGTAAACTGGTTCAAGTTTCAAGTCAAAGTCAATGTCGAGAAAACGAGTGACAATTTACAATAAATATTTTAGCTATGTATTACAATACGATGTATGCAAACTTAATTTGTATACGGCCCTTCTTCCGCAACGACAGTTACTTATTTAACTCTGATAAGATAATCTGTTGGACTGACACATAGAACCAACTATTTACAATGTACAATATAAGATGGTCCATCGAACTCTGAAATTTTCCTGTGAAGAATCTATAGGTATAGTAACGAGGTAATCTGCGCTGCTTATTCGTAGTTCTGGGAAACGAGTCGCTCACACGCCGAGCTCGCTGTTTACTAAGGTTTACTATGAAAACTCGACGATCGGGTTACTTCTGCTACAATATAAACATACACCCGTATATATCAAACACATATGTACGAGTATGTATCTGTACATACACAGACAGAGCGCTTTGCTATTGTAATCGGATCAGGACGATTTTTTAACGATGTTGCCATGTTGTCAGTTGTAGCTATTTGTCTTCGTACGTATGTATGTTTGTTTCTTAGTATTGAGCTAAAAAGCGATTAATGGAATAGTTAGTGATTAATATGTGTGTGGTGAGTGAGGCGGAGTCCCTGAATGATATCCCAATTAGGCGCTTTAGTTTGTAGTTAGATGTAAAGTTCAATTGTACATTTATATTTTTTTTTGTCTATTTGCATAGTATGGCTATTGTTTAGCTTTAACAAAGGCCTCTAGGGTGGCTTGAAAACTGTTAACACTAAACCAGCTTTCTCATACTATGAGACGAAGATTGGCAATACGGTATATATAATAATTTATAAAGCAATGGTCACACAGTCTCAACTTACGGTTACTATCGCTAGAGGTAATCCGATGCATGTGAATCTTTTACGTTGATGAATTTTGTATTACAACACGCTCGTTCGCAATGTTTAGAAAATAGATAGATCAGGTTAAAGATTTCTCATAGTTACGATTACTGAGTTATTTAATTGTTGTAGGTATGTTCTTAGGCCCGTTTGAAGAACGACTTGCGAATATATTTAGTCATTTTTTCACTAATTTTGTCGCCCTCGTGCTCGAGGGCCTTAGCAAGAAAAAAATAATGAATAGAATAGAATATAACTTTAATGTACACCATAAAAACACAAAAATTACAAAACAATATGTATGTTATTTCTTATTCTTCTTATCGAATGAGAGTGGCCAACTGTGGAGTCGAGAGTTTAACAAGCCGCCCTAAGGGTCTATGACATGGCTTGGCGACTGCCGTACCTACAGCCGGGACCTACAATTTAACGTGTCGTCCGACAAAATGGAATGCCACTTTATGGTCACCCATGCAAGGACTGGCCGCATACTATGTACATGTATGTTACTACTCAAATCATATTGTTTCCCCTTTTTAGACGTTTAATTATGTGCCTAACTTTAAAATCGGTAGAAATCGATCGATAGTGTTCATTTTAAATCTACTATTTCCTCTCTCTACTTTTAAATCTACTATTTGCACCCAAACAAATTTTCTATTAACATAATGATTTGACTATGTTCAAAGGCTCATCAAACTAATGCTGCTCGATCCAGACACATAACCTATGCACGGCTAATGATAGCAATTTATAAGGCAAACATAGCACCTACACTCATAGATAACATAATTGATAGATGCCTAAATATAGTAATTATACATTTTATTTTAATTAAGAAGCGAGTGTGGCTCGTGGTTTAACTGTTGGCTTTTCATCCTGACGCACCATGGTTCGAATCCAGCCCTACACCAATAACTTATTTTTCAAGTTCATGTGCGGACCAATCTTTACTATCAAACTAGCTCAATCCACGACTTTGCCCGCATTTGGCGAATTGTTTTCTAACATTTTAATTTGTAAGCTAAAGCCTAAATACACACAGAGAGTGAGAAAGGAAAAACAAACAGACTAACAAACATATTTTTGTACTTATAACATATACTAATAAAATAATTTACATGTCAAAATGATTTGCTATAGTGAGAAGTCTTTGCAATTCGATGTCGTTGGTCTAGATTTGCTAGAAACACGCCAGGAACTAGTGTTTGTCTGTGTCTAGACTGCGTAGGCAGAAATAGACTGCTGGATAGACTGGATGCCGTACATACCCGCCCGGTGGGAATAGGGTGTGAAATTACTAACTGGTAGGCGAATTATATTTACTTAGTTTACTCTGTCTGGGTTGGACACGCCTTTTTGTTTGTATAGGTTTTAAATGTGGCAGGATAGATTTGCAGTTAGTATTGTTTATTATTTTGTTGAACATTGATTTACAAACAAAATCGATACAAATAGGAATTAAGATTTAAAACTCCGCAATTTTCTAGACTAAAGCTGTGGAACTTTGAATTATGTTTTATATACATTGACAGTACCTAATTAAAATATTATTTTTTTAAATTACTCAATTATTATAGCAAAACTGTTAAATTTAAATTTACTTCATAGTTTCAATGTAATTTTTAATCATCACAATATATTTATCTAGATTTAAAACCAAGTTTAAACTACATTTGTGTGTTCTTTGAAATATGTACCTACATATTTTCTACCACTTACTTATCAGCTTCAATCTAAATACTTTAAACTAACGATGTTTTTATAACAGTTTCCCAGACACTAATTACAAATAACACTAACCACAAACTAGTCTACAATCTAGATTTCCTGTATAAATCTCAGAGAACATAAAATGTGCAGACAACCACTTTGCATTTGTATACAAAACCAACGTAGGATTTTCAACGCATCCACACATGAATTTACATTATCTTTTCAACTTCTCCTAAAATACTAGTAGGATATACATGTATAAGTATACAAGTAACTATATACATTTGTATTTATGTTACTATAGCTAACTTACAACTGAAACACAGGACTATAAAGAGGTAACTTCAATAAGAAACCCAGTGAAAATGTACCTAAAAGCTAGTAAAATAAGTCTCATTTTATGTTGGCTTTAATAATGTGCATCTAGATGGTTGAAGTGTTAATTCTGTAGGTATTTGCTCGGTGCTGACAACATGCGGCCGCAATTCAACGTTACTAATGTCTGGATTAGATCAGGAATTGTTGAGCCTAAGGATAATTTCTTATTAACATGAGATGGTTTTTTTTTTCTTGAAATATGATCTTTTTGTGGCGATTGCTTTATGGAGTTGAGAGCTTTCGCTATTTATTGTTTTTCAAAGTACATTATACTTATATGTGTGTTCACACTTGTGAAAAACAGTGTAAAAATTAGAGATAAATGACTATTTGTTTTTTGGTAAAGGACTGTTTGTTACTAATTACAAATACGTTTCCATTTATACAGGAATAATACTTTTCCGACATGTTTGAGGACCGTAATATCCAAGGAAATGTATCTTCCGCGGAAGGACCTGGGCGCCCACCACGATGTATCTGCCCAAGAGAACTTCCCTAACGAATTAATTCTGCGGGGGATTCAAGACCCTCAGTCACGAGGAAATACAACTCAAGAGAGAGAAAACTTTTCCATTTATTTGAACACATTGTGTGTCGCATTCGCGTACAAAAGAATTGCCAGTAAAAAATGGAGCAAGTATTTTTGTAATATATATACGTACATATTTAACTATGTAGAATCAAGGTTTAATTAGAAGGAACTTAGACAGTGCCAAGTTACATTTATTAATTTAAATATTTAACTTTGGAATAGAAAGGTTAGATTCTCAAAATCTGTTACAGCGACCCTGTGACAAACTCAATTATAACATTTATCGAAGCGTCTGCAAGTGTTTCTCTAATTTATTCAGAAAGCTTTAAAAGCCTTTTGCGGGAAGCTTTTTGCCAAGGTCTGAGAGTGGGCAGTTACTACATAGGGCAGATTAACTGTAAATAAGATGTATTTTACCAATATTTTGGGAATAGTTTTAATAATTGGATAGTGGATGCGTGAAGCAGGAGATTTGGCAATGAAAATGTGGTTGGGTATGCTAATAATTATTCTTTATTTTGTTATTAAGATATTAGTTAATAACCAAACCTTGTAACATTTATAGTCTATACAATCATTTCAAGCTAGTAGAGTAACATAATATCACTTTAATACATTTGTAATTTACACACAACTTAATGTACTGATTCACATCTTTAGCTTCCATATATAAATCTTATAATATTAGCTATATTTTAGGTATTATCTACCTAACAGCTGTGAAGGAGATCTCACAGGACGTGGGAGGCCAGACGTCTGACGCTGGAATAAACATGGCGTCAACAAACTGCAGCAAACCTAACTATAAGAAATTATTATTTATCAATTATTAATCATTAAATATAGCAAGCTTCTGAAAATATGTTTTAACGCTGGAATAGCTGGTTTTCTTTTTTTAACCTAACCTAACCTTACAAAATTAGGTGATTTACAATATATTTTTTTTAAACTTAGATTTTTTTAAAAACTAAATACTACGCTGGCATAATATTATAAAACTCAAATTATACTGGGATGTGGGAGGTTTCGCCCATATTGTGTATGTCATTTTGGAGCCTTATACTACCTACCACCCTACCAAAAATACTGCCGTATATTTCTAGTAGGCTAGCGTTGTGGACCCCAGTATAGCTTAGTATATTATGTATTACGTATTGTAGTCAAACGTAAGTAGGTTTAAAAAGGGTAGGATGAGTGTAAAACAAACACTAATGAGTAGTCCCCTGCTGTTCATTAAGGTATTCGTTAAATTAAAGGTACAAAGGTAGTCGTTAAACGTAGTCACAGACCTTTATTCAAGTATAGTTGAAAACTCTAGTTATTAAAATTTCTTTAACGAATTTACTTTATTTGTATCGTCAAACAATATAAAATATTGATATCCAAAAAAGCCAAAGTTTTATATAAAATTTAAATAATAATATAAATAAATAAATATTCCGGGACATTGCACACAGCGCCATCTAGCCCCACACTAAGCAAACGCTTGTGTCGTGGGTACTAGATAACGGATATAATACTTATATACTTTTCTTTTGTAAATACATACTTATTATACATACAAACGACCAGACTCAACACAAGTAATTATATTTTTTTTTAAAGTACATAAATACTTGTGTCATGCGGGAATCAAACCCGCGACCTCTAGATTAGAAGGCAGAGCCACTACCAACTAAGCTAACAGGCCAGTCAAATAATGTTTAGTTTGTTAAAAATATAATCTATATCTATATGTATAAAACTCAAAGGTGACTGACTGAGATCTATCAACGCACAGCCCAAACCAATGGACGGATCGGGCTGAAATTTGGCATGCAGGTAGATGTTATGACGTAGGCATCCACTAAGAAAGGATTTTTGGAAATGTCACTATTAAAGGGGTGAAATAAATAGGGGATGCAAGTTTTACTTTATTTATTTTTATGTATTAGGGTGTATGATTTATATGTATAGTTTATTAAGTAGGTTTGTAGTATGTAGGTATTTTTAATCTAATCTTTTCTTCTTTTTATTGTATACCACGTCCTCTGTTATCTCTTATTTATTCCTTTCCATCCAATGGTTGCCTGGAAGAGATTGCTTTTAGCAATAAGGCCGCCACTTGTGGCACTAGTATAAGTATACATTTTTTTCTTCTTTCTCTGTAATTATTATCGTGTGTTGCAATAAAGAATTTTCTATCTATCTATCTACTTTCTAATGCGAGCCAAGCCGCGAGCACCCACTAGTATAATAATAAAAATAGGGTATATTAGTCATGTGAGGACGCATCAGTAACTTACCCGTAGGAAATACGTTCGCCGTAGCCGAAATCGGCTTGGAATGCATCATCATCATCAGACTATTAGATGTCAGCAAAATTTGTGAAGTTACTGGCTAGCATAAAGCCTAGCCATTGTCTCTTGCTACGTCCAAATACCTCGGGACACATGTAATTTTTTTTGGAAAACTGTATGTGTGCATGTATGAAAAAAAAATATATATTAAATAGACACATAATACATACATACATTTATGCTAAAACAAGTAGTTCGTAAGAGGAGTATTACCTTTAGCATGTCCTACGACAAATCTACCTAATTTTTAAGCTACACATATGGCAACATCATTTTGCCTCCAAGCTCCGCTCCGCTGCCTCAATTATTAGATTCCTATTGAGTAAACACGTTTCATTGAATGATTCACGTGAACATGTTCAGTTCTCGCTTCACTGAATACAAGTAAATGTAGCGACCACTGTCCGTAATTCCGTAAACATACACTAAATTCCTGTTAGTATTTAGCATTTCAATGTATGCTTTGTAGGCTTTAAGTAACGTGAAAGGTTCAGTTAGGCATTTCGCTAAGTGTTATGTTATTGAGTTTTTTGTATATGCTTCTATGTAGTTTTATACTTAGGTACTAAGCAATGTCATACATTGATTTCTTAAAGCAGGTAAGTTAGTAAGTTCGAATGAGAGTAGCTAACTCTGATGTCCGAGTTCTTAAGCAACCCTAGAGGCCTCTGCAGGAATCTTATACACAGCCGGGATCTACATACAGTACCTCTTTCTATCAAAATTCTTTCACAGCAAGAGCTGTTCATTTGTGGAACGCCTTGCCTTTGTGTATCAAACAAGCTCAGACTCTTGAGGCTTTCAAAACACAGGTTAAAAACTGGTACCTAAACTCAATAGCTCAATAATCTGCTGTTGAAATCGTGTGTTTATTGTTGTCCCTTTCTGTCGTTATAGTATGTAGGTATAATATGTATATGTGTTATATACCTATATTTATAGTTATTTACACTTATAAGTAATATGTGTTATTTGTTATTATGTATATAATATTGAATATTTTATTGTTTGTATAATATTTTCTCTTTTTTGAACACCCCATCCTTTATTTTTCTTTCGACTCCTGTCCATCCTACGGTTGCCTGGAAGAAATCGCCATTAGCGATAAGGCCGCCAGTTGTGGCACTATTTTTTAAGTCGTTTGTGTTTTTGTTTGTCTTTTTTTTTTCAATGTGTGTTACAATAAAGAGTTTATCTATCTATCTATCTACCTACAACACAGGTTAATATAGATACATACTTATAATTAATTTATGTGATATTTTATACAAATATAACGTGAAATTTAAATAAATATATTACTGTACCGCTACATTATTCTACTTTTTAGTTATAAGTTATAACTATTAATAGAAAGCTTAAAAAAGCAAAAAATCTCCATCTAAGTAAGACAAAAACAACAAACTATTCACCAAGCTAAACGTAACAGAGCCTATACTAACTAAAGCTACTAGCCTAACTTGATTAAAGTACCTTTCTTTTATATTTTTTTTCTTTTCATTCAAAGTATCGATATTCTGCTTAGAGCTTAAGACGATTCATTATTTTTCATAATTATCAATATCGGTAGAGCTTTTTGTTGTTTTTTTGTAAGAAAAGCTTTTGTCTCGCCATGGCTCATGGTCTCTGAGGTCTGTCTGGCGCCATCTCGGTGGACCTTCTGTCAATGTATTGTTTATTCTATGGTTGTAAGAAGTGCTTCGGGGGTCTACTGTATGGCATAATACTTTTTAAATAAACAGGATTTAAAACAACTTTTATGAGAAAAACTTTTATACTTACTTACTTTTTTTAACTTATTTTTAAATAATGTTGGATCCATATTATGCAAATTATCATGCATTTATGTACCTAAACTTTAACGCTCGATATAAAGTTTTATTTTTTATAGTAAAATGAACTAAAAACCAAGGATTGTAAACGCAAGGAAGGATGTAAGCTTGTCAAAGATAGTAAAAAGTAAGTCGTCATAGTTGTAGGATTACAAATATCTGTAGACGTATATTTACAAAGTTTATTTACACCGGCTATCAAATGCGTAAATTTATAAATAAAATAAATAAATATTTCATGGCATATCACACAGCCGACAACGCCATCTAGCCCCATACTAAGCTTACGCTTGTATCATAGGTACTAGATGACGGATATAATACATATATACTTTTTTTGTAAATACATACTTATTATACACAGAAACGACCAGACTCAACACAATTAATTAAAAATGTGAATATGCATAATTACTTGTTATGCGGAAATCGAACCCGCAGTCCGCACCCCTAGATTAGAAGGCAGAGCCACTACCAAGTAAGCTAACAGAGCAGTCCTTTATAGTGATTGACACTTTCAATTGACGCAAATGGTAGCTGGTAGGTATTATGACACTTTTAAAATGCCACGAGTTTTTTAATACTTTACCTATAAATAATTACATAAACATTTAAAAAGCACTTGCAATATAAATTCCAAAAATTTGTGTCTCTAAAATGGATATAACAAGGAAGTAATATTAAACCCACAATGTTTAACTAACGTTAGCCCCTTGAACTTAATCTATGAAGAGGCGCCGGCGCTGAGGAATTTAGATAACATGATGGTGCCCACTAATGCAATCTCAGATGCGTCTTAAAGAAGTTTCGGAGGAAATACATAATAGAATCAATTTGGGGTGGACTTACTTGAGCTTTTTATATAATAGAATGTTGGTTTATCTGGCCCTTTAATAGATTTAATTGAAATATAAGGTGGTTGAGAAGATTTTTATTCGAGTAGAGTTATGGATGGATTTCTTAGAGCGACTTTCAATTAATTGAATTGAATGAAGTGAAATTGAAAGGTCATTAGTCAAAATTTAAGTGCTGTTTTGTGTTGCTGGATTTATCTTTTTCTATGGAATACCTATAATAATTAGACGTCAAAAGCTTTATCAAAAATCTACAAGTTAAGAGTCATAACATAAGTAAATGATTATAATTCCACAGGGCATGCCGCCTAAGTACATGACTCAATAAACAATATATACTTATACTCGCCTTAGCACACTTAGTTTTAGTTGTACTAACCCTTATTAGTTTTAAGTTTACTAGCACTTATCTGGATCTCTTTATGTTGTCCGAAATAAAAACATTTTATTTTTTTATTTTTTATAAGGTAAAACCTACTTTACAATCCCATTAATGTCTCCGATAAAGCCTACAATTACTTCGTACATTCAAATCTATTAAGCACGCATTCCAAACGTACAAGTAACAAGTACAATAATAAAAGACACGTGTCAAAGTCAAAAAATGTTGGTTTAAAATTTACAATGTGGCAAGGTTATTTTTACGATCGATTCCATACTACATAAAACTATGGAAAAGGTTGATAAACTATTTTATTTAAATTACATTGTAATTTAATTCCTTTATACTTTTTATTATGTACGTATCCCAAATATTTTAAGGACAAATATTGTGTGTGTTTGTTCCTACTTTACGCTCCAACTCAAATTGAATGAGATCTGTTTGTATAATATGACAAGACTAGTTTTGTGTCCTTATAATGCCAGTGAATTTGTCACTAAATTTAATGGAAACAATTGAAAAATTTTACTTTATCAAATGGGCTGTAGTCAGGTCTTTTCATTGTTTAAAAAGGTTTAGGTACCTATAACATGTTCGTAATACCAACATGTCAAACATTATTTACATTTATGTCAAAATAATAATGAGTCAAAATAAAAACGAACTATTTGTCAAGTAAGTACCTATTGGTATTTATTATCTAAAACCATGACTTATTTATTCTTACACTCAATTCTAGGCTACTCTTACAGTCCATTGTACGCTTAAAACCCCAGAAACGACTATCAAAAAACGCCTAGTTACAATATCCCTGCGCCGGCGCAAGTCCGTAGCGAATCGACCGACGACCTTGAGTAGAGTTCAACGCGTTACATCTACGATACGCACCTCGACTTCTCAGCTCTAATGTACCCAGTTTGTTATAAGTTTTGTTGTATGTTTAGTTACTTTTTGTGACTGTGAGCTTATACTGTCTTATTTTGTTTGGAACTTTTATAAAACAGCTAGTAAGTTAAGCGTTAATGAATAAATATGGTTTTCTTTTTTATTCATAGTTGGAACTATAGTAAGAAAAAAACGTTTTTTTTTTAATAAAGCAGTTAAGGTATTATAGTTTTTTATATAGGATAATTTGGTTATTGTACTGCACTTTTTGTATAAGTTTTTAGTACACTCTTACTGCCCAGAGGTAGTAGGTACAGGTTCCCCCTTTCCATGTTCCCAATATAAAGGTTTAACTTCCTATAAAGGTTAACCTTTTCCAATTTCTAAAATCTTAAAGTATTTTTTTCTATTTTTTTAAATCTCGTAATATCGCTTACGTTTGACTACAGCCTGTGTGTTGCTAAGCACCAGTATAGTGTAAGATTATATTTATTATATTATATAATATATTCTATCTCTGACAAAAAAATACAAGCAATCATTTTGTTTCGTAGCAAATCGATCGACGCCATGAGAAAGACTTCAACGCGTTGTGCGCTCTACTCATTAAAATAAAAATTAAAAAGTTAAAATTTAATATTATTTTAAAACTACGTATCACCACCGAATTCGATGCGGTTTATAGATTCCGTGGAGATAAATTTCTTGTGTTTTATAGTAACATCACTCATGTGTACGAAGGATTTTTTTCAAAACAAGTTATCAAATCAATCTTGAAAAAATAACTGTACCAATATAATTATCACACAAGTGCAAATATGGTAGCTGTACTAAGCGCTATATTTTTCTAACAATGGGAACTTTACACTTATAATAGCAAGAACGGTTCATTTCTTTATTTCTTAGGCTTATCTCGGAAGTTTCTGGAACAATAGAGATTTATTTTCAAGTCTTTATGGCGGCTACTGTGTAGGGTATAAGTATACAATTGTTTCGTCAAAACGTTCAAAGGCTTTTTGTGAATTTCAAGTGCATTTGTTTCTTTGGCCTCTTATTTGCATGAGTGCATCGTAAAGTGCTTAGTAACTTTTCTTGTACCTATGTACTTGAATGTTATTAGTAATCTTCTTATATCTCTTATACATATCCCTGTTGACGTTAGAGATAAAAAATATTTCTCTCGCTTACCAAGCAGTTGTAATCAATGAATTCCATAAAATAAAAGGTCGCGAGGTAGATGAGAGCTCCGCCGTGGTCCGTGGCATGCAGCATGACGTCAGCACAGCCTCGACCGGTTTGGAAACCTTTCCACTAGAAGAAGCGAGTTGTAAGACCAGTTGTAGAGAGTAGATGCAATCACACCGCCCTATTAACGTCGCTGATCGAACGTAACACAGCCACGGTACTACAACGTCTCTCAAGGAAATAAACTTTCATTTCGACGCAGTAAAGTGTGTGTGGCTCGCTCGTGGAGAGACGAGTGCGTCAGCCAGATAGATGGCACACAAAGGCTGCACGGAGAGGTATAATGGTATTGCATCATGGGTCGACGTGGCGGACGCGGCGGAGCGCGGCGCCGGCCGGGACGGTGGCAACGGCCAGCGCGCAACAATCCACTCCCGAGTGTCCGGTTTCAGAGTGGCACGACGTGCGACGGGCGCTCATATTGCATTCGGTATTTATGTATCGGCGGAGCGCAGGTTGTACGGGTGGCGGCGGCGGCGGCGGCCGAGGGGCATACTTACTACCATGAAGTTATATGCTTACTACGTGATTAAGCCGCGCCCCCCGCGCCCCGCGCCCCGCCGGCGCTCCGTACTCGCGCCGGGTTTCCTCGTCCCCGCGCCTCACGGCCACTCACTACGCACGTAGTGCCACCGCCAGTCGCGCCGCGACCTGCGTCGACGCCGCACGTCCGCCAGCTGTGACATCGACCCGTGATATCATTCATGCTAATCTCCGCCCGTTGATTTTCCTGCCGAGTGACCGCAGTGAAACCGTCGCGCGTCACCGCGAGTGCTGAATGTTCGTGGACGCTGCGCCCGTGTACTTTTCCACCGGAATCCGAGCGCACGGAACCAGTTCGGAGCGACTCGCTCTCGCCGGAGACCGGGAGCGGCGCTGCTGACCCGGCCTGCGATGCTGCGCCCGTGACCGTCTTGCGACAGTGCCACGAAACGTAAGGATCCGTTGAGTTCATTCGGCCGGTTCGCGTGCTCGCTCGCCTTCCTATTTGCATGGCGCATACGAGTGGATTTTATTTTCGTCTGGCGCGCTATGTGTGCGAGGGCGCGCCTGTGTGCGGCGGCGTGCGTGTGTGCGCCGCGCCGTGAGACGGCTGCTCCCTGCTGCCCGCTTTATTTAGGTTGTTCCCGTCCCGAGCGTGTCGGCGCTCGGCGCCCACCCGGCCCGCGCCCTCCTCCGCGCAGGTACGCCTCTACCGCCAGCCTCCTGCTCCACAATAACCATCTTTTTTGGAGCGCTCTGTTCGGGCAACTTCTCAACACGGCAGCCTCCCTCGAGCATAATGCCGAGATGCGGGTTGTCGCTGCCTGTAGCTGGCATGCATAATACAGCAGCTGACGCTTACAAGCTGTATAGTAGTCGGCGCTGGCACGGGGCACCTACGCGCGGCTGGCGAGAGCTCTGCTGGAACCGGTCGCAGCTCGCCTCCGTACAACTCAGTGCGCGATACATGTCAATGATCTCGGAACACTGTACATCACGTCCACGGGCTATTATTATTTTTAATGGCCTCGCAAGCATTCTTCTCCGCTCTATCTCGAGGGCTTACAAAACTTTGACAACAACAATTTTAATTTACTGTTAGATAGGGCGACGGTTGATAACGCTGCGTACACAACTTCGCTTTACATAGTATAAAATACATACCTACATGGCACATGTCGTTGATAAATATATCGAAATATCTATTTAATGCTCGCTCTATAAACAACAATGTATAGTAATGTTACGTAAAGTAACAAATAGCTGTTATCTTAATTACTCCACAATAGGAATACCTATATGTATTTGTACTCAAAACAAATTACTATTGCGGTGAAATAACAGTAGAGACAATGAACAAACAAGTCAAAACGAGTAGGTATTATTTATGTACTTAGCGTGTTTAAATTAGAACAAGTAGGAAAAGTACGTAACAGTCGGTTAGCAATGATACCCTTTGCACTGTGGTTATACTTATAATTACAGAGTAGCGTACTACTCTACATTGGGTGCTCAAACCTCTTACTGATAACAAACGTCAGGAAAACAAATTAATTAGTTAATTTATTATTTACACTTGTAGAGTGTGTACTACGGGCTAGTAGTTACACATAACAGAAATTAATGCAATTCTGCACTTATGAACTTAACCATCGTTTGAACTTAACTTTAACCAAACCGGTCACCTAAAAGAACGTCGGCTAAAGCCAATTTTGCACCTATTTTTTAAGTAGGTACTAGGTATGTAACTTATCAGAAGTCTGTTATATGCCTTCCAATTTTCTTTAAGTTCACTCAGTGTCAAGATCATAATTTTCAGAACCCATATGTAACTACAATGCTACGAAGATGAAGATAAAACACTACCACATGCATTAAATTTACTAGAACTTTCTCCAATAATATTATCTGACTTACAAAATAGACTAGACCATTGGTTAATTGATTTATTATCAATTAAAGTTACATCATTTTCTTAAAAGGAAAATATAATACAGATAAAAATACATTATTTTAATATAATACTATTCATAATAAATTAGTTCCGCGTCACCATGGTCTAAAGAAATTCGCAATCTTCCGATAAAATAATACATTATCGATTAGAGTTACATTCCGATGTTTATTATACAAAATAATGTTTATTGTTTCAACAACATTAACTAAGTAAGTAGTTATTTTGTTATTTTTCTATACCTAGGTACTTTACGGATATCCAAAAATCTATACTAATATTATAAAGCTGAAGAGTTTGTTTGTTTGAACGCGCTAAACTCAGGAACTACTGGTGCGAATTGAAAAATTCTTTTTGTGTTGGATAGACCATTTATTGAGGAAGGCTTTAGGCTATATAACATCACGCTGCAACTAATATGAGCGAAGAAACAATAGAAATGTGAAAAAAAACGGGGAAAATTATTCATCTTTGAGAGCTTCCGTTGCGTGTGCTGCGAAAACGGTTCAAGATATCAAAAAACTATGTATAAAAGAATTATTCCTCTTGAAAAGATCTAACAAAATATCTGGAACAGTATATGTCTATCTTTCAAGATTAATTCACTAGAACCGTTTTTATGGTCATAACTATTCCATGCGGACGAAGTCGCTGGCACAGCTAGTTACTTATATAACTTATAAATTTGTTTCTAACGGTACAAACACCATCTAATTAATCTTATAATTCTCTTTTTAATTTGGTTTTAGTAAACGTTAATTTAGCTTATTCAGTTAGTAAATTTTTCAAACCAGAGACTTTTTTTGTTATCTAAATACCTATGTAGGTTTACCAGTCTCCCAAAATTTGCTGGTTTTGATTGATACGAATTGATAGAAATCTACGCGATTATTGTGATCTACGGTAGATAGATGAAATCTATCTCAGGCCGGTGGATAATAATTATATTATAATTGATGGACTATTAGTAAGATTGTAAATATCTTCATATCTGGCATGCGTTTATTATTATTGATGATGTATTTGCTAGGGCACAGCTGCAAGATATACATGAGTACTAATAAATACTAAGAACGTAATTAAATCCTTCATGTTTTACAACATCACTGCCAACAATATTTTCTTAGGCTGTTTGAAGTAAAAAAATAACCCTTTTCATTACTCATACTCTGAAAGTAGGTCTGAAGTTGCCTGAGGATCGGGTTGAAAGTAATACTTTTCATCCCTAGGGAGAATCGCTTTCAACTGACAGCTGTCAAATTAACATGTAAAAACTCTGCGCGCGACTGGCGGCAGCACTTATGCCAAGAATTGGCCTCTGATGCAAATTGCAATCAGAACATTTTAGTTCCAATTTTATCCGCGCTCAGAGTATCTTGAACTCTACTAACTTCTTTACAAAAACAAAAGAGTTCCTATACCTACATTCAACAAAAGAGTTCTTATACCTACATTTAACCAAATAGTTCTTACACCTACATTCAAAGAGGTTTTACGTCACAATACGTATAGCAGAGATTTTGTACCTATAAAATGAGTTCATCTGATTTTATTAAAAATTTAACGCCTGATTTTATAAAAGAAGAGGCTAAAGCGGTAGTGGAAAATCATCATACGATTTGAGGTAGGTATCTTTGTTTTGACTTGGGTGGTAAAATAAAATTTACTCATATTTTCTTTAGCTAATTCATATTTTTATTTTTACTTTCCTCGTATTTGTAATGAAAAGCACAGTGTTTACCTCGGGTTAAAGACTTATTTAGTCCCTCGAACTATTGGCGCCTTCACTGCGTTCGGGCGCCCAACCCCGTCTCGGGACTAAATAAGTTACTTTCACCCCTAGGGTAACAATGTACTATTTCAATACATCTCGTTGCTGGTAGAATACACCAAATTCACATGAAGGAATTCATTCACTTCAAGAACTAGGTATATACTATTTTCCAAAAACTATATAGGTACAATCGTTGATATTTGTGAGGATACTAAAGTCCCTTATAATAAATATTGCTAATAAGCTATTTATAACCCAGTGTATGTAGTAAATAGGAGTACATAATAATGTTATCAGGCAAGAGTAACGCGGGTCAGCTAATCACATTATTTACTTAACATGTATATAAATACTTTCAAACGCTAGGAGGTAAGATGGTATATAGAGTAAGTTACCTTGAAACTTCTTTGTTTTGTCTACATATTTATTCTTACATTGAAGATAAAACTTTTATACTTAATTACTTAACTAAAATAAAAAAAACATGGAAAGATTTATGTTGAAGATTTTTATTACGCTAGAATTCTTTGTTTTATAATTTATTCTCTAACCTAAAGTCAGTCTCCTATCTGAAACAGGTCTTTTAGAAATTTTAGATTTACGTAGTAAAATTAATTACCACTACAACTCCTTATGTGTCTTGTAAAAAGCAATTTTCCAAATAGATTACCAGATTTTCATAAATTTATCCACAGTACGTTGATAAAATCCCCTTCATGAACAGAACTGCCATTACGGCTACCATAATACCTACAACAGAGGGAGCTTGATACCCGGCATTAAATAATGAACACCATTTATCAGATAACATGACCAAAGAAAATACGAGTAAAGAGATATCAAAGTTCGCAAGTTACTCTCCGTGTGGGTGGCACACATGCATACAACTTACAGCACATACACACATATGCTTGTACACATACACACACATGTTTATACACACACTCATGTGTTGCAAGTGAGGGTGAAGTGACCAAGAGAGTGTTATCACGACTGCCTACGTAATGACATGAAATGCTATCGACTATAATATACCTAACCGATAGTGTTGTACATGCATACAACCTGCGATGTTTTAACGTTGTGTCGAATTAGAAAGAGTTTCTTTTAACCTGTTTTGTAGCCTGTAGAAGTTAACCTGTTACTTATTTTATGCAACTAAATTTTAAAAATATTGTTCTAACTTTATCTTTTAACTTTGTTAAGATTCACCTAATGTTGATAGTTATAATTCTTTAACTATTATTCTGCAAGGAAAATATGTAAATTTTTCGGTGTTATAGCATTAGTTGTTGACTTTTCCAGAATCTTAGATAACGTTGATAGGTTAAGTTAAAAGATAAATAAAAATCGAATAAAGCATACATAAAATGACAAAATGAATGGTTGAAAATGGAATGAATGGTATTTTTACTAAATGTATTGGGAAAACCCACAAACTTGGATATTTTATGCCGAAGATTAGATAACATCTAAAATAACACCAATATATTGTGTCCAAATATATATTCACGAACAATAATTGACATTTTGAATCGTTTTATAACTAATAGTCACGTGTCATTATATCGTTATATAATTACTTAGTAATAAATAATAATTGTGCACTTATCTTTCATATATCCGTTTGTTAGTATTATTGTGAGCGGATATTTAAATAACTCTTAGATAAGAGTAAATGTGTATTTAAAAAAAATACCTAACAATTTGATATAAAAATAAAACACACATAATTCTAGCTTTGTTATTTTGTTGGCATATAGGTATAAGTATGTAGGTATTTGTTTCTATAAAATTTATACCTTCAAATTAATAGTCTAACATCACTTTAAAATTGCCCGTCAAGAAGTCGGCTGATGTGAATTTGAATATCTTTTGTACTTTATTTCGTTCTGAAAAATAACATGAGATCATCAATCTTCGCCGCCAATTCACTTCACGTTTTTTTTTACAATATTCTAACATCAAAGAATTTTATTGCCTGGCCCGATGAGGCTATATCCAGTATCTTACTACAAAAAATATACTGTGTTACACATCTTGTTATGTTAATAAGTATAGGCTACCCGAAACCGAATCTTTTCTTTAACATTTTACCTATTATTTTATTTTACCTCGTCTACCATTATACTTGCGTCTTATCCCTGCCAGATTGGTTGCCTGGAAGAGATCGCTTTTAGCGATAAGGCCGCCAGTTAAGACACTAGGCTTAAGTTTTAATATTTTTATGTAAATTTCTGTATTGTGCTGGTGTTTTTAATAAAGTGTATATCTATCTATCTATTTTAAAAAATTATGTACCTATTAGAAACTCAAAAACCTTGAACACTTATTAAGACAAAGAAAAACGAACTAACACTGATTTTTATAATAACACTTGTGTAAAAATGCGAAGAGTCGCTTGTCGATCGTAAAAGCATGCAAAACTCATCCGGGTCTCATGACACGACAAAATGCTGACCTCAAAATTAATAAGAAACGAGCCCGGTTCCGAGAAAATATTACAACACTGCATAACTCGCACACAGCGACTGTATTTCATTTTAATAGTGATATATTGTGGCCAAAAGCTCGCCATTTCGGCCCATCCAACCTTTATTTAGCACTCACCCGAAACACTGTTAGTGTCGAAACATTTAAATAATATTAAACGCAAACATACATTGTTGCAAACCAAACAAAGAGTATAAAGGGTGATGTTTGTCAACATCGCCCTTACTCTGTTGAATGTTTGTATGAGCGCTGTACTTGCCTGCACCTCGGCCAAATAAGCTAATGCAGCTCTATAAACAGTGTCGGGGCTCATTTACATTCTATCCACTCGTTTATACTTCTAGCTATCATTTAACTACATATGTATGTACCTAACTGTACTTTTATTTGTGCATGCGTCTACTGAATTCGCGATTGTACAGATTTACCTAAATTGTGTGGGAAATTAAAAATTTTCTCTTCGCCGCTTCCTCGTTAACTTCTTTGTTTGTTACGTGCTTGTTGCATTACATTATGCATTTCAGCTTCACATAAATGTTTATTTAATGATATAAAAATGCAGTATGTACAATTATATCTTTCATATTGTATTCTTTTCGAAGCACTGACTCAAAGTCTATAAATAAAGACTAACGTTACGTGTCTGCCGGTTTGATGTGCAATGTTTACTTTTATGCTTCAGTATTGCGAATAATGTCTACTATTTTCCTCGATTACGGCGTCTAATGCACTGACATTTACTCGGCTAAAGTTTAGTTTAGAGTCGGGTGAGGTTAAGTAACCAGTTACATTGAGTCGCTCTAATCAATGGGCGACCGCTGCGCCAGCGCCGCCGCGCCGGCCTTACATAACTTTGCTTTCAAGCTGCACTTCTTGCGAAATGTGTTACGCAAGCGATACGCAAATACGGTAGCCGAGAGTTGCATACTGCCAGATACATGATAATTTGAGTTTAGCATTCACCGCTGGTAGATGACACCGTGATGGCTGGCCAATTAACACTGATTGCCTTGCTAAATGTTTGCTAATTCAACGTGTGACGTGAATTCTGTACGATACTTGGAGAAAAGGAAACCTGATTTACATGTTCTTTCATTACATTTTTAGAGAAAATAGATTCTCTTACGTTAACCCCGAAATGATATAAATACGCGTATCAAATATGTATTACCGAGTAAAAAATGTATTATGTACTTACATCGATTGTTTTTCTGAATTTTACACAGATATAAATCAGCGAACGATAAAATTGTAAAAGGCAAATCGACTAAATCCAATACCTAATACTCACCGCTGCGAAGGATACAGAATTCATCAATAAAACCGAGCTATCAGTTATCAGATAACTTGTTACGATAACAGATATCGTTTACGCAAAACATGATAACATATCCGGAAAACATTTTCTATATTTCACTTGAATAGGAACAATTGTATTCAATTAAAACGGTATTATAAAACCGTTTGATGATAAAGACGCCTGTTTTGTTCAAAGATAAAGAAATAACTTGATGATAATAATATTGAGTGGACAATACACGTGGATTTGTGACATGGTTATTTGGTTTCAATACAAAATATTCGACCATATGTATGGAATTGAGCACTAGATTTACAAATTAAAATACGGTTTATAAGTTGCATAATATGAATCTTACTGAAAAGAAAGTTAAAACCACGTATCAGTAACACGTTCGAGTACAGAGTGATAAGTGTGCAATCAGGGTAGATATATCTTATGCAAGGTTTCCAACTAAGCATATTTGTTACGACATGTAATGGATTCAACTTTAACCTTAGAAAGGCTGATTTGCATAAGTCGTAAACGCGGTGTAAAGAAATAGCCAAATAGCTAACAGCTGCGGTTGAATTCTTATCAAGAATTCAATATCGCTACCGCACACGTTTGAGGAAAAGAAAAATATTTAAAGAATGCAATTTTTTAATTTAATATGCCTATTTTGTGAGGGTATAAGTAATTTAATACTTAGGAGTTGTTATTGAAAAGCCGCGCTCAAAAGATAGTCTGGCACTCGGTAGATCTCTTATCGTTGTATTAATATCGTTAGAGAAAAAATCGAATCCTGGCCCAAAATTAAACCGGACAGATACAAATTATTTTATTATGCCAGAATTAAAATAGTTAGTACTTAGATTTATGTATAAACTTACTACTTACTTACTTTGTACTTAGATGTCGAAGAGAAAAAAGTTGTAATTACATTTCTTAATATCATTTTATTTTATTTTTTAGATTAAATATCCAATCAAGATAAAATATACCATAAGTAGTCAATCTGTTTTCACCAACCATTGCTATATACTAGTATCAGTCTATCGTAGAGTTGTTGACACGAATTTCTTGTATAAATTGATTTTCCGTGAATCGTGACACAATTATAACTTTATTGAGAGGCTCCTCGCTTCACATGACTACGAAAATAGACTCTAAATGAAGAGAAAATATTGAAGGTTCTGCAAATAAATATTGTGACAGGATATAAGAAATTGCAAAGTAAATTTATGTTATAGTAAACTTTATAAGAAGTTAATATTATTATAGATAAAATAAACTAGTTTCCGGTTCCTTAATTGGCTGTTGAAATACCTGTTAGGTATAAGTAGAATATAATTATTTTAACTGAAGAGAGTACAACGATAACTATGTACCTACCTATATTTATTTAGGAATAATATGGGACAGCTTATTTAGAATCAAAATGTTTGTAAACTTTATAAAAAAGCTTTTTCACGAAAAATTCAGTCTAATACCAGAACAAAAACAAAAAAGTTTTGAAAGAGAAATTTCGTGACACAAAAGCTTAGAATGCTTACAAAAAGCGATATTATGTACAAGTTCCAATAAGTATTATGGACAGAAAAGCTCGAGTAGTATATGTAAAAACACTTAATTTTAGTTTCGGTGCTACATGCAAACATAATTTCACAGAATCTAGGAAATACTAAACTTACAATCTGCTTCAGATTTCTTCTAGGTTTATTACTGAGACGCTCATTTCGCATAACTGATTTTTTTATACAATACATATTTATTTTTATTGTTTACTATTGTAAACAACACATGTACATCTACTTCTGACTTGTAACTATGGAGTTAAGAATAAATAATTTGTATTTGTATTTGCAGCTCTCTTATTGGCTTATTTGGCCTTGATTAGAGATGTAAAAACCTTAAAGGCGCTACATAAACCGACCAAAAATCATCCGAGCCTTTGACAACAGAAAGCAATCATTGTAACAGCGTTTTGTGTAACTTTGCGCCTCATAAAACTAAAATTGACCTCGCCCGAGCAAAATATGAAGTAAGCCAATAATATGTACTCTATCATATTAGATAACTTTCGAATGTTAGTCAAGTGCGTACAGAGTTACCAACGTGTGTCCTGAACACTTGGCCTCCGACCAGTGAACGACCCTGTCATATTGATGGCCAACATTGTAAAGAAGCTCCACACGCAACAACGACCTCGGAGAATAACATCTTTTGTCAAGCCTCGACGTACCAAAGCGACAGCATTATACTTATTTATTACTTTCCGAAGTAATTGTCCCCATTGGATCGAAGCAATGAAGGCGGCACCATTCTATACGAAGCAAACTCATTTAAATACCGACCGTGTAGACACGCCTGCGTATTCAGATAGGTAATTAACTTTGAACTAAGTTACGATTTGTATCTCTATTTTGATGTGACATCAAAGCTTACTTACCACAGATGATCTCTTTAGGAACCTATGCTGAATTAATGGACCTAAATTGGAAATTTCAGTTCACAAATCGGATGTGCGATTTGTAATTCCGATAACTTGTCAAAGAGAGTGGCCATTGGGGGCCTAAATAATGTATCAGGAAGCCTCTTAAGGGACGTTACATGTAAGCACGAATATTGCTCGTATGTTCGGATATAGGTAATCGTACATTTGCCATGTAATCCACGCTGGGCAGGCTGCGAGGCAGCGATAGACGACGGCCTTGCCCCTCCCCGCGACCGCCCCCGCGCGTGTATTACGCCTGCTGACGTCACCGCACGCACCGCGCGTTCAAGTTCAATGCTGCCTATTAATTTTACCGTGGCTCGCCACCAGCACTAACAAACTACTCCGACAAGGACGTCCGTCTGGTTCAGGTTTAGAGCCGCTCAAAAGACACCTATTATTAACGAAATTGCCTCCTACATACGAGCCTCGAGCCTCGACCTTGGTACGCAGTGTTCAGTAAAACCTGTATCAAAATATAGAGCTCAATTTTTTACATGTCAAACGTGAGGCAATATTTCTCGGATATTGGGAATTATGCTCATGTATTATAATCCTGCGCCTTCGGGCCGTATATTTTGGGAGTCTCGTATCTGGGTAATATTTATTATGTATGTATGGCAGCCTTAACACCAAGGTTGGATAGTTTTGATTTGCAAATCCAGAGCGTTCTTGCTCTTAAAGTAAAGGTCCACACGTTTCGCTTATTGATTCAACTATTTCTGAGCAAAAAATGACAAGTTTCCTTTTTTGTTTCATTTGTTGGTATTCACGCTTAATTAGTAGACAGTTAAAGGTTTTGTTTTTCGATTCGGCTCGCTTATTTCACCGAGAGTCGAGTTTGATTAACATTTCCTCGGGTTTGCGGTTTTATCATAAGGTTACAATAATATCCAGCGCCGCGCGTTTGCGCCGGCCGAGTTAAAACAATCGTAAGGTTTGTAGAAAAAACGTAAGTTCGTATGACAAAGGAATTGTTTGGTCTTTCCTTCCACTTCCATCGCCGCATATTATTGAAGTTTTCAGTGAAACGTTTTGAAAACATACACACTTGCGTTGCCCATTGAGAGGGCCTTTCCGTGAAGTGCGCGTGCGCCGCAGTCAATAATTTCAACAACCGGCGCGCGTGCCGCCTATTGTGCCTCGTGACGTCACTCTCACATGTCCCGCTCTCTCCGAACTGTTATTATTTATGCTCATATATGAAAACAATGTGTTGCCAAGCGCCTCACATCCGCCCTCGCCAGATGGAGAGGTATAACTATCGCGACGTTGCAAATCTGTACCTTATTTAAAACCGGAGCGATTAAAAATTCACAAGCTCTACTTTTTGCTTAAACTGGAAACTGAACTAGTTTTTATTTCCAAATAGCCTCTATATATAAAAAAAAAATGGGCGGATTAGCCAGAGAGTGGATTAGGTGTACAAACAAGCAGTAAAGTGAGCAACCTAATTGTTTTAGATGGCGGCTGCTAAATTGTTTTATTTTTAGAGGCACAGCAATTAAACGCAATTAGAGATGTGTCCCGAATCAATTTTATTGAGATTTAGTGTGTTTTTGTGGAATTAGTGGAAATAAATAGCGAGTGTGCGTACGTGACCGAGGTACCGAGTAGTATCGTCGTAATTTTGCAAATTTATTGGAGACTACACGTCTACATCTACACTTTATTCCTAGTGGGATACCGAGATCTCTAAAGCAAATCCTAATAACACCAGTAAACATATATGTATACTTAATGGTTGTTTTAGTGTCTACTATAGATTGAATTTAGATTTCCCGTAACTCGATATACAAATACGAGGATTATACCATTTTCTAGATCAGTCTTTGGGATCGTTCTGAAGTTAGTTGAAGTTGAATTATTAATGGGAACACTCTGAAAATCACTCTGACGCAATAAAGTATTGTAAAGACAAGTTGCTACAGCAGTTGTACAACGATAAGCCCTAGATACTAGACTCTATCTGAATTTTGTTATTACACGTACAATCTACGAGTTGGCACCACGTTATTAGAATATTAGCATACCTTTGTTTCAATTCCTTGACATACTGAAAGACGTTTTATCAGTAATTAAATTACTTATTCTTTTTTCCTAATACAAATTTTATATTGAATCACTTTTCATTTAAAGTACCTATATAACTGAAACTGTAAACTTGCTGGTTTTGAAACTTACTAGGTTTAGTTTAATAAATAAATAAATATTTCGGGACATTGCACACAGCGCCATCTAGCCCCACACTAAGCAAACGCTTGTGTCGTAATAGTTAATAGTTCATTGGTAGGTATTTATAACTCCCATAATAATTCAACCTTGTGGACTTTTGGTAGGAGAATGGCCATTGTAATGTCAATACGCTTTTTGCTTACCCTAATGTACCCTGTTACATAATTGTCTTTTCTTTATTTAATAACTGTCATTTTTAATAACCCTTCACAAGATCCGAAACTCTAAGGTCCTATTTATATTTTCACGAATTTAAATTCAAAACAGCGTCCACAGTTTATCAAACGTCAAAGGTCAAAGATATGTTCTAAATAATCGACACATAGTAACGGGCGCTGTTTACTTCGATTAATACCTATGTATTTATAATATGTATTTATTAATCAACTCTCGATATACAATATGTACAAGTTACTTACTTATATAATTATAAATTAGCGGTATTCCGATAAATCGTCTCATGCCGCAGGAAATACCATTGATAACAAGAACCAGCGGTAATTTTAATAAACATAACTACTTCAATGGCCGCACCATAAAATGAGTAGATATCTCAAATTACTGAACGGATTTTTTTATAATACCTAAAACGCTTCATAAACTAGGCATACCTAATTTAAATCAACCGAATTTACTAATTCCATTTCCGGTTCTTGAGATTTTATAGGACAAACACACATAAAAACATGCCAATTTTACATACCCATTCGTACAAGTTGAATAATAAAATATAAAAACAAGGGAATTGAAAATAGAATAGAAAAATAGAATAAAATAGAATATTTCTAGTTGAATTGATATCCATATGTATATCTCATTCTAAATCGGTTAAAAATACACCAGGATAAATGGTTTGAAGGAAATATTTGTGAAATAAAAAAGTGATTCCGATATGTCAAAGTCGGATAGTCAATTAAAAGTGACGCAACACAATTATGAACTAAATCATTTTAAATGAATATTGCTACAAGGTTTAAAAAGTACTTATTAAAGGTTTCGTTTTTAATTTATGTTTTCTGCTCTTAACCACGGGTAAATATAGACTGGCTTCAAAAGGCTGTTGTTTTCCTCATTTTGCGAATATCGCTCCACTTTTCAGTTGAGAAAGCTGCCCTTTTATTAGTTGTTTTCTCTGCATTGTTGTTTTCTGAATAACAATCATTGACATGAAGTGGAAAACGTTAGCAGTTTTATTTATGTACTACCTTTAATAGAATTTAAGTAACTAATTTTTGCTACCTTATACAAATAGCGAAAAGTTGTATAATTTTAAATATATGCACATGAAACCTAAATAAACGCCTACGTATTAATTAAAACTTATCGCCAACAAAAGGAAAACGTTTGCTTCATTAAAATGTATTTATTCGAAGGTGATAAAAAATAACTCAATTTAATGACATGTTACACGTGTCGACCGTCCCTCGACCAAATGATCCACTTCAAATTATAAACATTAAAAACGGTGATAATGTTGTTTGTTATTTAACAAATCTCAATGCCGTCGGATAATAATATTGTTTTTAACCAGCACGCTGCAGTTATATGACTGTTTTTAGATAGCACTCGGTTATTTTCAGTAAGTATTTAAATACCTACCATGATTATTGCTTATTAGTCGCGTGATTTGTATTACATTGAACGCGGAAAATATTCAAAACGTTGATTCACCCGCTTGTAACCGAAAGCTTAGCTCACCGCCGGAATCGTCAGCCATCGTGTAGTATTTTATTGTCTGCATGGCTCTACGTTTGGCGCGGTGACCCCGTCCTATGCAAATACTTTATTGTAAAAGGATCGAACTCATAAGCCGCCCACAGAGTGCACCTTGACGCTAAGGCTGCGGACAATTCACTACTCTACCGCTGTATTTAAATAAGAATGGCACAAACAGTCTAAAATATGCGATATAATGATGACGGTTTTGATTGGTATCACGCGCTTGTATGCAAAGTTGTTCTACGACAATGCGGAGCGAGCAACTACTCCAGGTTATTTTCGGAAGATAAAATATTCCAGTACCTACGGCTAGTAAGAATCAAAACAAGTTGAATGACGATAAGAATCAAGGCCGAGCGGGCCGTGATGTAAGTGTAGAGAATGTAAACGTGTGCCGACTTGTGCTACATTCTGGTGTTGTTCCTTCGAGAGCTATAATTTTATGAGCTCGATAAACATCGGGTTTATCGCTAAGTATGATAGCGTGTATCAATGGTCGGTACGCCGGCTGCTTAGCATACAATCGGCGGTAATTCTGCCGACAGGTTAGTCACGCGGCCGCTCACAACGCCGCTTAATATTCCTCAGACAATGCGAGTCGCCTACGCGCCTGGCGATCACACGCCCGATGCGAATCATTACATATTCTACGGCTAAATTGAGAAACGATAACTGTTCACACGAGGTCAGCATCGATATGTTTGTTAATGCGAAATGGGACGCGTGGACTTAGTATTTTAATCGCGCTCTCTCTTCCTTTCCGAGTGACGAGTCGGTGTTTTCGCAACGACCTTTGCGAGTTTCTCACAATCGAAACAATGAAGATTACCGTAAGCGCGGGTATTAATAGAAGCCATAAGCGTGTATCAGGCCGAGTCTCAGGCGGCGAGGACCGGTGAGGAACGGGACAGGTTCTATTGTTTATTTGTATTGCTCGGTATGTCAGCAAGAGTGTGGCCCGGCAGCCTGCCCGTCGGCGGCGGTGACATCCTCCGCGCCGGGAAAGCACTTGGCACCAGCTCTCGGCTCCGTCTGCCGCGTACCGACGCACGCTTGATTGATCACGTCAGCTATTCTCGGTAGCACTTAGTGCTCAAATATTTTGCCAAGTGAACCAGAATTGGTCGGAGTTTACTATGGATTAGATAGCTTTTATCGCGTACATCGTAACACTTTTCCGTTTAGATCGAGTGCGAAAAAGGTTTTCTTTATTGATCGCTATCGTTCGGTTCACAAGTGTTAGTTGTCTAAACCTAGAGTCTAGATCTAGACAGTAACTGCGTGGGATGTTTTTGAGCTACCGACGGTGTGTGTTGAATTTGTCAGGAAAATTAAGGTGACCTAGAGATCCATTTGAATGGAATTTTCCATTGAAATTGAATTTAGAAAGCTATCTAAACAAACTAACTAGATCAAGATCTAGGACTAGAAAAGATTGAGACATTAGTGTTGATCCCACGCGACTAATCTATTCTATTTGTTTATTCTTACAAACCTATGTATTAAAATAAACTCACCAGTTTTATTTATATAAAGTATTACTATGATAAATCTATATTTACATATGTATCTTTATTTTTATACAAATTTTTTTGTTATCAGCTAGCTAGAACGATGTAAAAAAACATGTCATAAATATAGATAGATCATGAATAACATATCAGTTATGTAATTTAGAGATATGATAACGTTTATTAATTTATCAGTATTTTTTGTCTATTTTTTTGGTAGTTGTAGGTGAGAGTAAATCTTTGTAACCTAGATATACTTAATAATTTTTTTTACGGATTTAGGCAAAATAATAAGTTTACCTATTTGGGCTGCATAACGGAAGAAAATTTACATACGTATAGTATATATTTTTTTTATTTAACTAGAACGGCTTTGCACTTATATATTACAGATATCTACTGACAAAAACATGCAGGTTTCCATTATCAGTGATAAGATACGTGCTTACTAAGACAGCTTGTTTGCCGGATCGAAAAAGAGTTTCCGATAATGTGTATCATTCATTATATTGCGTAGGCAATTTAAAATACATTCACTGTATCAGTATGGAGATAATACTTTAAGTACAGGAATTAAAATTGAATTGAAGCCAAATTTATTAGACTATGACTGATTGACTATTTTATGTACAAGCAGGAATTAAGACAGTTTCTAAAGCACTTTATCACAAACCGATTTTCTACGGCGGTTCGAAAATGTGCTAGGTACCTTTTTATCTATCTGATAAGGTAATAGGTATATACCTAAATGGCTTTACAATTAGTCGCTGTACTTTCAACTTGGCTGCTTGTTTAATTACTGCCTCAATTAGGCTTCGGTGCTAATTTCACACTGTATTGGTGAAAGCTGGTCTCAAGTTGAATACAGCCGGTAGTTGTACAAGTACTTAGAGAATTGGTTAACGTCTTATCGCAATGTAAAATGGTTTCATAAAAGCCTTTTTCGGAATAAGGAACGAGGCAAGAAATAAGTGTCAAATTTATCTGTGAATTACAGGAATAATTTTTTTTTTCATTTGTTATGTAATCAACGTTATATCTCGCTGCAAAAGACCTGAATTTCGAAAAACTATTAAGCTTTTTATTTTTTCAACACGTCTAAATTTGCTAAGCGGTTTGATTACATTTTAATTTCAAAATATAATTAATAGCTCAGGGATAACACATTGGCTACATATTAAACTACATTAACGCGAGTATCACCACAGGAAATCGCTAGTTGCTTATAAAGCCTAGTAGGCTGTGAAGCGAACATTACACGGTTCAGCACCTTTGTTTCAGAGCAGCTGCTATTTAAAGACCAGTGTAAATTAATTTCCTAGGCGACCCTGGATCTCAGTAGAGGGTCCTTCAATCAATCACGGCTCGCTTCATTTATTTCTGGAGAGGCTTAAACAAAGGCTGTATGTTATAGATGAATCCAACCATTTGTCTGAACGATGTCTGATGTATTTTGGTAAATTGTCTGAGAATTGTATAAGTAGAGAATTGTTATCGATTTATATTTATACAAAGATCTCAAAGGAGCTTTCTCTTAAATTTTATTAAGATTCCTAATGGTTTATGCATAAGAAGGAAGTTACTTGATTGATTTACTTATTTTGATTTTGACGTTCAAAAATGTTTAAAATAATGTTTATAACCTCTTTTTAACCAAGGGAATAAATGAATTGATATTATAATCATAATCATAATTATGATTATGATATTATATCGTTATTATATCGTAGTAGGTACAAACGGATAGTGTTCGTTAGAATATACATATGTATAGTATTGTATAGTCAATAATGGACATGGATATGGTCTAAAATAAATACATGTGACGATGATAAAATAATAAATAAACAAAATACCTAGTAGGTTATGAAACCTTACATTTATTTTCAGATACTTACAGTTAAATTCGCAAATATATTGAACATATTGTAATGTTCGTGACTGTAATTTGATCCATTCAACTTAAAATTGGATTTTTCCTAAACCGATTATTTAACTGAATCAATTACTCCAATGTTTATAATTATAACGTTTACCATTTATGTTTGAACTAGCTGTGCTCGCGACTTCGTCCGCGTGGAATAGTTATTTTGGGTATCATAGTTATTTTTACAAACAACCTCTTCAACTTTATAAATTATACCTGTTACTCACGACTTTCTGAACCATTTTCGCAGCGCACGTAACGGAAAACCCTCAAAGATGAATAATTTTCCCCGTTTTTTCCACATTTTCCGTTGTTTCTTCGCATTAGTTGCAGCGTGATGTTATATAGCCCCTCAAGCCTTCCTCGATAAATGGTCTCTTCAACACAAAAAAAAAATTCAATTCGGACCAGTAGTTCCTGAGATTAGCGCGTTCAAATAAACAAACAAACAAACTCTTCAGCTTTATAATATCAGTATAGATTTGTGATTACAATGTATGTAGTACTGATTAAAAACTTGATACATAATCTAGTCATGCCAAATGATCACTGAACAAAACTAGTAGCATGTTCTACCAACATTAATTTCAATTTAATAAATATATCTTTATTTACAATAATAAAATATAAAAACAAGGAAAGAAAAACTAAACACTCTACTTCTAACTACTACAAATAGGGGCACTTAGAAAATCTTTAGAAAAGCCTAAAGATAATCTAAGTGCTCCAGCCCACTACCAATTTAATTACATTTAAAGGTTCAACATTCAATTATATAATACTTACAATATTATTAATAACAAATGATAATGGCGTTATTGAAACTAAAATATCACGCTTGGTAAGGAAGGACATCCCATTATGTATCTTAGTAAGGAAAATAGCATATTTATGTAATGGGGATAAATAACTGCTATAAAAGATTAAAGTGATACTGAAGAGAGTCATTTGCTACATATTTTTAAGTCGTATTGATAACATAAATGAAATCATTCTGTATATACATACTTACTTACTCCGCTGGCGCAGCGACCCAAAGTGAGTCTTGGCCTCCGATACAAGAGATCGCCACCGGTCCCGGTCTTGAGCCGCTTCCCGCCAGTCAGCTACTTGAAGCACGCGTAGATCTGACTCCACAACGTCCTTCCAGCGGTACCTCGGCCGACCAACGGGACGACGGCCACTCGGGACACCGAGAAAGGCTCTCTTGACACTACGATCGTCTCCCATTCTCACCAAGTGACCCACCCTTTTTCTGTATATACTTACAATACTAATAAACAAAAACATTTTCGACTGCGCTATGAAAATTAATTCCGGCAAAATCAAAAATAAAATCGTTTTAAGAATGTTTACATTAATATTGCATCTCATACAGACAGACCAAAATACCATCCATTTAGCAGTAGCGAGCGAGCGTAGGCGGGTGATGACACTAGTCTCACATCCGCACATTCTCACCTACTTTGAGGATTGTTTACTTAGAAATTCTCAGAATACTCATTATACCTAGGCACGGCTAGAAACGCCTGAATTATGGACTGAGGACATAGACAAAATATGATAGAGGTGCCTGACTATATCCCTTATCAGTCTACAAAATGTCACTTGTCACGAAAAGAAAATTAGACAGTGATAAGTGACATTTAGTGGACTGGGATTCCTGCAAGGGATACAGGCTCCGAATACGCAGTCACAAAGTCAAATAAAACTGTCCTACGTGCTTTATTGGGCTAGAATTCACTGCAGTGATCTATAAACTGATTGTGAATCGGGTCTTACTTAGCCGTAGATTACAATGATTGTTTGTTTTAATGCAAATTATGGTTAAACTTTAACTTTTAATTAATAAATAATACAACAATACTTCATTTGTATTTCAATTTTATTTGGACGAGGAAATATCTGTTACTTGAACATAGTATGGGGTCTTATTGATGTGTTATCTTGGACTGTATGCCAATTTGAATATTATTCGCCTATCGGAGTTGTTTGCGGCTTTCAAAAAGCTAACACTACTCGATTAGCATCTATATGCGAACGGCGAAATCTTAGAAATTCGGAAAACAATATGATTAGGACGGTAATAGCGAATCAGTCGGAGAAAAGTTTATTTATATATGTTTTATATATAATCATTCAAAAAAATGTTCTTACAGTCAGCTTGAAATAGGTACATACTTATTGCAGAAATATGAAAAGATCGCTGCTTATGCTAAAATAGACAGTTTGCATCCCTTAACAAAATAGCAGCGCGAAAACGCAACAGCTGTTATATTTAGACATTCACATTTTCCGCATTGAATGATATTTTGAACGGGACGCATAGAAATATAAATAGGTACGAGCGAGCGATGTGAGCAGCTAGACGCGTGGGCGACCCGGTTTTACTCGCTACTACATACATACTATAATTATCAACGACATTGTATTACAAACGCCTCATTTTGACAATACCATTCGAACATACAAAATATATATTACATATCTCATCACAGTAATGATAGAATGTATTGACTCATCATCATCATCAGCCTAATGAGACCCACTGCAGGGTATAGGCCTCCTCCCTCTTACTTATTGACTCACTACATAGTAAGTAATGTTATGTATGCGAAAGTTTGTTTGTGATCTTTAACGCCTAAACGGATTAAGCAATTTGGATGAAATCTTGTATGGAACTAGAGTAGCTAATAACTCAGCGGAGTGTCGCTAGTAATAATGGTAATAAACAATCACACGTGATTAGAGCTACAAACTTCTCGCGATATATCTGAATACTCATTGGTTAGTTTTGTTATCATGTTTTAATGGTTTAGCTCTTTACAAATACATTAACGAATAGTTGTACTTTTGTATGCTGAGTAGATACGTTAGTCTTCTTCTTCTAATCGAATGAGAGTGGCCAAAACTCTAGTGTCGAGAGTTTATCAAGCCGCCCTAAGGGCCTCTGACATGGCTTAACAACTGCCCTACTAGACAAACAGCCGGGACCTACAATTTTACGATACGTAGTTATTAGTAGTGTCTGCGTTAAATAGTCCATGCATTCTATAGTATATGCCGTACCATAGCACAACCACGTGATTTTACGGTCCTCTTGTTATGTCTACTGTTGAGCCAGATTTACGAACACACTGTATATTTTATTAGACATTTTAAAGAATTTGTATGACTGGGTGTAGTTTCAAGGCGCCTCGACATCGTTGGCAATAGATTGTGTGGGACGAAAGTAGTGTTTATTTTAATATAATGATTCATACTCATATTGGTTACTTCATTGATTGCACAATATTTAATTGTAAGAAATTGTGTAATGTTTATTTAGTTTTATTTTAATGTAAATGCAATAGTAGCTTGTACTTCCAGACGTAGGTATATAGGTAAACAAATATAATGTAGTGTATGTGGGTTAAAGTTGACAGTTTAAGTGGTGGTGTTCAATTTTAGATTTAATGCTAGATTCCTCTTCCATTGATTTTTAGGATTCGTGGCAAAAATATCAAATTATATTGTTTACATATTTATTGCCAATAACTAACTAATATTTACATATATTTCACAAGCATATACAAAAAAGACTTAAACATACAGAAAAAGTAACAAAAAACAAACAGATATTTACAAAAAATTCAGCACACCGTCCATGTTGTCGCTGTGCGGCAGGGATCCCAGGATGCTGGCAGTATTTCCTCTTTGAATAGAAAGACTCAATCGTTGAGAAAAATAGCTGCCAGCCCTGAGATCTCCTGTGGCAAGGACCAAACGTTTGCTAATCTGTTTAACAAATAATTTATTTATGTATATTGTATACATGAAGACTTGAAACTAGTTACTGCAACTTCAACTACAACTTCAAATAGGGAATCCTTGAGTTAATTTTAAATAGAATACGCCAATAATATGTAAAAAACACGTAAAAAGTATACAATAAAGCTCAAGCTTGACAAGCAACACATACAAATAATTATAAAATTACATAAAGTTGCAAAGAATGCAGCCTCTAATTGCAATTAATTAATGAAACAAGTTACACGTGTGTAGAAAGCAGGTTAGGTTGAAAAAATCGTCTACACAGCAACATTAATTAAGCCAGATTGAAAATTAAGTAATAGAGGTCGATGAACCTGCTAATTAATATTGATACAGCTTAAAATAGTATTCCAGTTAAAATTATGCATATTTCTAAGTAATATATCTTAAATCTATTTAAAGTCAATTTGTTTCAGTGCTACAAATAATAGGAATATAGATTGATTATTGATTTACATATTTATTGTATGTTTATTTATTTTTATTACTTCTTATTTATTTAATAAAAACTTATAAAACAAATTTTACTAATTTAAAATAAAAACTTAAGTAATTAATACCTAACTTATAAACTAAAACTTTTAATAAACTTAAAACACCTATAAAAAAAGTATATCTGTAGGCAACGTTCCCAGCATGCTGGCGGCATTGCCACGTTGGATGGCAATGCTTATTGTATGTACATAAATATGTGTGTGTGTATATTTGCTAAATGTCTGTAAATCTGTCTCAATACATGTTTTTCTTTTTCTATTCCACAGGGTTATGTCAGAATAATGCGTATTGGATGGTAAAAAGTATATTTACGTAAAATTAAAAAAAAAAACAAGCATTCCTGCTACATAGATAAAATTCTTTATTAAAACACCACATATATAAAAAAAAACAATACAAAAAACATAGAAACTAAAATAAGCGTCTTAATTGGCGGCCTTATCGCTAAGAGCGATCTTTTCCAGGCAACCAATCTGGCAGGGATATAATCTTGAACATATTACTTTCTTACTACCTTTTAAATTTACAGTGACCGTAAGGCAACCGTTACACTATTAAAATTAGAATTGAATAGTTACGTGATTACAACCAATCTAACAATAATTACTTTACACAAGTATAATGGTAATCTAGGCCACAGCTATTTATGCTAACAATGACCAATGATAACTGAGATAATATTAAAACTACCACTTGTTTCAAACGCACTAATGGCGCCTAATTATTTATAGGCACGAGTAGTCACTTAGCGTACACATGGGTTTAGGGATGTCCATTGTAACGTTTAAGTATAAGGAAAATATTTACTTATCGATTTGGGTCTTTACACAAAACTTACTATGGCTTACTAATATCATGTTGAAACAATGAATATAACTTTATTTACAATAATAAAATATAAAAACAAGGGAAGAAAAACTAAACATACTACTTCTAACTACTACAAAAAGGGGCACTTAGAAAATGTTTAGAAAGGACTAAAGATAATCTAAGTGCTCCAGCCCACTACCAGAGGGCAGCGTGCCCAGCATACTGGCCGCATTACCACGCTGGATGGCAATGCTGATACGTTGAGCCAGAAAAAGGCCATCATTTTGATCATGCGTCGCGTCAACCAAGCGCTCCGAGAGGTTTTGGAAAATAGTATGGGCTCCCGGACCCCACGGCCCCAAAGTTTCGACTCCAAAAGGCTCAAATATGTAACCTCGGCCGAGGTTAGCATATTTGCGTCTCTTGTGATGCTCGGCAATAATAGCCGCAACAATTGAATATCATAATTTTGATCTGAACTATGCATAGTCTTAATAACTACATGTAGGTATGGTCATTTATTAAGCACATTTGAAAATTATGTTGAAGTAGACGGATAAATACATTTCGAAATTAGTTAGTAAGTAACTAAATAAACCCTCAATTGCAACAAAACAACAAAAACTTATTTTGGTGACTGAAGTAACCGCCTTGTCGTTTATAAGCTATGTCTTTCAGGCAACCATTGGGTGAACAATAATAAAAAGGAGATATAAAAGGAAAAACATAAATATATGTTGTTAATATCGTAGTACCTACATACTTTTAGAAGATCACGATATTTTGTTGGGTAGTGATAATAAATAGGCACATTATTTATTATTATTCGTTTCGATATAAGTGTAGACACTAAACAAATAGTGTACTTATAAAACATTGAATTTGTATTTATCCACCCAAATGAATAGTACGTTGAAATATGCATTAAATGGACTTTGTTATTCGTCATACATAACAGTAAATGTATGAGAATAAATGAATACGAAGCAAGCTTGAATCATCGCTCCGTAAACATGGCAAATGTAAAACGCAAATTAATTAATCAAAGCATATTTTGTTACTTAGCAACTATTCTTTTTAAAGTGGTCTACACAGAAAAATATACTGGCAACATATGTTAAATAAAACGAGATTTGATTTTGAAAACTACTGAATTGTTACTTATTGGAAGAGCTCGCTCTTTATTGGGCCACAAGCCTTATTGCTTACCATCAAGAAAACCGTGGTCAATTGCAAACCCATTTTAGATTAATATATAACAATAGTATTTTATCAGAGACGACCGTTTCGCCCATATTTATTACCAAAGCAAAAAGGAGGGTATTAGGTACCTACTTGTAAATGTAAACAAAATTACTTAAACATGCTACTGACAACCCTGCCGCTGTGTGGGTGATCAAACAGTAATGATACAACGAGACTCTTTGTACAATATACACAATACAAGTACATATATAGTACATACACACACAGATTGTGGCCATTAAACTTGTTGTTAGCCACTTGTGCGCTTGTTTTAAACTCGTTTACACAAATTAGTCTTTTCATAAATTGATACATTATATGTATAGCTAAAGTAATGTAGAGTTGGTACATAATCGCTGGATAATGTACTGCAATGTATATGTGTAGATACAGAGTTAGTACTATGCGACTAGTAGTTGCAGACTTTAGCATTTTTACTACAGATTATAAACAAAAAAATTTAGAAAGGTATCCTTAAATACTTTCATGTTCTTACATTATACGAATCCCAAAGTACATTGATGTTCTGTTATATGTATACTTACACATTTTTACAGCATGTAGGTATATGAAACTACAAAATTCGCTGAAAAGCTTGTCATACAACAGAGTACACGGTTCTTTCGTTTCCCAAACGACAAGCCGTAAAGCTTCAATCTTCATAACACGGAGGAATGAACGTATTTTGTCATTTTTATGGCAACACCGCATGTAAATATAGCGAGCGTAGCGCCCAGGCGTAGGTGACATGCTCGCCTCGCCTGCGCTATTGCGTGTTACTCTCAATAACACTGTTGTCTTCAAAACTTCTCATTAAGAAGGAAACGCCGCATCCTCATGACCCTCCAGCGTAAATGATGAAATGAATGCTAAATTGGCGCAACAACGACACAGTTCTACTGGAAAAACGCCCCGACAGATTGAGATCGAGCTAGACCAGTTAACGCAAGCTTGCAATCCGAGTGTCCTTAACACGAGCCGGTTAGATAGCTATCAAAACTAATATTATAATTAGCAATACTGCAATGTAATTAACACGTCAGCCTTTTTACCGCAAACAAGTAAAGTGTGGAAACTCGGGATTACGTAACGTCGCGTGACTAGACGTTCATTCAGTGAGCACGGCGACGCGACCCACTCGACGTTTATAAATCGAACAGCATTGTGTTGCCAGGTACAAATATTATATAGTATCGACATAGACTAGATAGATCAGGGACAAATAACTCCATCATCAATACAATCGTTCGGACAACAAATTACTTATTTCCAAGAGACGAATCAGCGTGTAGATGTATAGGGTGATCTATGACGTAGATTTATTTAGCACATATAAATTGGAATTTATTCCCCTTATAATGTGTCTATTGATGATATCTCGTTGATTACATAGTATTGCCAGCTCCAATTTGTCAGTAGCTCGACGCGAGTATCCGTGCCAGTGTCTATAAACTTTACGACTCGCCATTTCGTAATTGATTGAGTTTTAAATTCGTTTCATTCACGTTCTAGAAAACATGCCACTAATTATTACTTAAATACCGACGCTATCGGTTGTTTACTGGATTCTAACTACCTACCCACGTTAACTATGTACATAAATGAAGTAGTTCTTGCTTGATGTTGGAATAATATACGTTATTGATATTTTGAATGTTATCATCACTAATATATCAAGAGTAAGTACATTATTATTAAAAAAAAAAATACGGTTGTGACGTCAAATATTTAGATTTCGTAAGCTAACACAGGTAATAGACGATAATAGTATACGAAACCGAATGTTTGCGTTACATAAAAGCGTGTTATAATAATAAATTGTAACATAAACATGGTATAAATGACGTGAATCGGTGTTATCGAGCTGCCTGAGCAGAGAGATAAATCGTTCTATAAAAGTAACTACTTCACGTCTAAAATTAGGTTAAACAGCTGTGCTTGTAAAATACTAAACATTCTACGCTAAACGAAATACGCGTACACGCTACAGATACAAACACACGTTACTGGAAGAAACGAGATCGTATTGAAAGTATTCGTTAGATTTTTTTTTACTAAAATAGGCGTCGTAGTCTTCATGTGCGTAACATCTGTTCTAAAGCGCACTTAGTGGTTACAAACGTACATACCTGCTCTACAAAGATACGGTAGCGTAGCCAACAGTTTCCAACGCGTAGACTATAATTAAGTACGTACGTAATTAGCAATTATAGCAACACAGTACACCGTGTGACAGGTGAATGATAGTCTTGTTTACAAAGGGTTGCCAACTTTTAAAAAACGCGGTATCGTATTTATTACTGACCAAAAATGTGGAACGTTGAACGAGCGTTGGTGGAACTTGATTAAAACTTGTAAAATTAATCCCTAGGGCTTGTGGGTAGCTTTTACAAGTTTCAATGACAATGTGCCAGTAAAATTAGTTTTACTAATTTGAAGGTGATAACGTGGGTTTTCTCTATTCATTTTCTTATTTCTTATTATTTAAAATATATCAGATTGAATTAGGAGACAGAAACGTAAGCATCTTTAATGCCAATAAATATAAATATGGCAATAAATCTCGGGACAAAATAATTTGGCAGCTATCTCGAGCAGACATCAAGCCGGGTGGCAAAGTTCCTTTCATATTTCATTAATGAATCGAGTCATTTGTTCTACGCCCTATTGATATAGTAGTTAATGTCGCCAACATTTATTTGCCAACAGAAATGAAAAGCTGTCAAAGTAAATAGTAATAACGTACTCGATAGCCCTGACTTCCTCGACAGGTGAGCAATGCAGGTGTATTTATACCCTGGGGACAAAACTATAATTCTATGACATGTTGTATAAGAATAGTGTGTATTAGCTGAATTAGCAAACGTCAGCACCTGTGTGTGGCAAGCGACGGTTAATATGTTAATAATTAAGTATAGCTGACTATAGCAGCAAATACAAACCATTTCTGTAACATACATCTAATATACGTTTTATGTACATATTCATAACCATATTAATGACGAGCAAATTCTGGTAAAATATCACCAAAATGCATCAAATTGCCGGAAGTTGTCTAGTCTGTACTCCAATTTACTCCGCCCGCATATATGTACTCGTAGGTTCTCGTACGTACAAAATCGTAAACATAATAAGATCTGCAGACGACCCTGAACAACTAGGTAAGAACCTGGTCGCTGATTGAAAGAAACCAGACCTACACTCTACCTACCCTAATTTACCTTAAAAACTGCGTGTTTCAGTAAATTCGTAAATATCTCGTTTTTTTATCTACATTTACAACGTTCGTGTAGTACGAACGGTTATATGGTAATTCTAAATTGCGTACGTAATTTATGTGAGCCAAATTACGAGCATACGTAAATAAGGTAATTGGCGTGGATCGGATATCGTTACAGAGATGCCTAATCGACTACTGACCATCTATACTACACATTATGTAATGTTTGACCTGAATAATACACTACATAGGTACAACACTACTATAACATTACTTTAGGAAAAGCTTTAGCTATTTCTTGTTTGTGAAAACGTACAATCCTTGCGAAATAGAACCCAGCTAGCTAATAAAAAAGACAATTACTTAATTCCCAAAGATGTAAAATGAGAACGTGTTCTGTAATTTTCTATTACAATATTTATTCGTATTCCACGAAGCGTAGGTCCGGAAAATTCAGCACCGAGGCCTGATAATACTGAATTCCCGAAGCAAATCAGGCGCGGAGTCAAAATAATACTGGCATTTGTAAGTTTGTTTGGGGGAGGCTTGGGGAGACGCCGCGGTGGTAAGACGCGGCGTGAATGGCGGCGCCAAGGTCACGGGCGCCGGAAGTGGGTTACGGGCGCCGCCCTATCGACCGCCCGCCGCCGCCGCCCGCCCTCCGCCGCCTGCCGCCCGCCCGACACGCCGACTCATATAATAACACTCACTATACTGTATTCAGCGATTATGTCGGTGTTCTTCATTACTCGAGTGTTTACCATTGTCTCCGCAACACAAGGCCGTTTCGAAACTCACCAAACTTAATGAAACTATTTTCTACGAGTACGTTATGTAAAAGTTCCAAAGAATAAACGTGACAATCGAGTTTTCGTCTACAGATTAGAATAATCGATTGCTGTTGTCAAACGAGCGTGACTCTCTCGACATTTTTGGTAATTTCGCGAAAATGTTTAGTTAATTAGCGCCGGATTGGCCACGGTTCAACCGCGACGTTGAAATTAGAAAAAACAAAAGTCGGTCCGATCCGAAAATACTTGGTTTGTTTGGCACAGGAAAGCGACAGATAAAATCGTAGGCAGCGATCCGATTTTACATTGACGTGAATAGAAGCACACAGACAGAGTGTTGGCGCGGTGTGCGTGGGGTCGCGGCGGCCATGTTGCCGTGCGCGGGCGCAGCGTCGCCGCGTGCTTCCGCGCCGGCCGCGGATTTGGCTCGCCATTCATGCGAGGTTTTTTACCCCGCGACCTTGCTGGACTCGCCTACGTCCCACTACGGCCGTCAGACAGCGCCGCACGCCAAATACTAAATTAGAACTCTAATGATAATGCGACCCTTCGTCAATCAAATTATTCACTTACTCTCGCCTTACTATTACACCGTCGCATCGTAATCTCGCCGGCATGCGCCTATGCAAAGAAGTAAAAAGTAAACTCGATCAGTTTATCGCTGCGACGCCCAAACATTGGCTCGATACCGAGAATCTGGAACTGGTAATGCAGGTGGCAATCTGTAAATAGCCGCGCTTACGTAACCTTAGACCACGATTTAGCTTTTGTTAAGTGAATTGGACAGCGGTCGAAGCAGCGACGACGCGGTGGAAAATAAAACCAAAACCGAAAATAGTCGAAGCGACTCGACCGTCCCGAGAACTAGCTAATTGATTTGAATTTTTAAAGCCTTAGTCACGATCTCACCGTCTTTCGTTGTTTTTTGTGACTCACGTCAGTAAACAATGTACACTGATCTCGTGTTTCCTCATTCGTGAAAATTAACGTTCTGTTTGTTTTTATTTATAATGCAGAGCTCTCCTACCGTGGCAAAACTGTACGTTTCATAGCTAAGTATGCCTTGTCCATAACCATATTTTATTCCACAATTATCAAAGTAAAGAGAGGAGTTACCAAGAATGTTCATAATACATTCGACTGCACAACGATACAATAGAAATAAGCTGATATGACGGGTTCACTCAATCTCTTGCAATTATGTAGTTTTGTGCTATTTCAATTGTAAAGCTTTTTACCAACAGTGAAAACAATTTACGTAATCGTGATATTAAAAGCGTAATAAATGCAGCATGAAAGACTTGCCAAGTTTTTTCAGTTTTACAAGAATCGCCGCAAGGCCGCACAGGGTTCGTGAAATCGCGGCCGGTCTACAAACTAAAAAGTAGAAAATCTGCTCTTGTGTAATACTGTGATACCTATCTCGGTTTCACGTCTTTTGACGCCTTTTATCCAAAATTTTGTAATAGTTTTTGCACCTTGGACCTAGGCGATCGAATACCTACCTAGACCGTAGCTAACAATTGCGAAATCACCAAAGGAATGAAACAAGCAATAGTTAGATGCTATCAGCGGTTATGTAATATGAAATAACGACCTTTTTATCAACTGAGCGTTTGTGTGTTCGCGTACAAATCTCAATGACTTCATGACAATGAATCATGCGGTTTGTTTGTACAGAGATTTGCTTTACAATGCCTCTAGTTCACACATTTCAGTGAATAACCGACGTGAACTTTGCATCGGTGCAAAAAAAAAACATTAGAGTCGTTTCTCATTTACTTCACGCTGATACCCATCTAACGATTGCTGATGGAGAATACCCTTGTCCAGGAAGTGAAGACATGTAGGTATACCTAAGTGAGTACTTACTCATAAATATGTAAATGAGTAAATGTACATAATACGCAACCGAGTGTAAGACGCTACATAATGTGATCCCTCGGCGCAGTGTATGCTAACTCGACAAGAATGTTTGCGCAGGTGCGCACGCGCACACTTTGTTCTTAAAATTATCGCTGCGCTACAACCACGCTGGAATGTCTGCGTTCGTGACTTTGCTCGGAAAGCTCTTTTGTTGATCTTGTAGTTGTGAAAAGCTCTGTCAACTTTGGTATTCTCGACACAAAAAAAAAGGTGAAATGTAGGTATGTTGGACGCACAAATTTTAATTATTCAAATTTTAATTAAATTTCAAAACTACTTAAGTACCTAGTATCCAGTAAAGCTCAGTGCAATCACTACAATTTATATTAAATGAAACGGTCACCTAAATTGATTAAAGTGATCTTAATATTTACGAATCTAAATATTTTCAGCTGGCAACTGAGTTTCAGTCGGAAGATAAATATGTATTTCTAACCTATCGATTAGTTTACAAATAACGCTCCGGACGCCAGTAACCAACCGGTTGGAGATAAGTCTGGCTGTAGATATAAAATTAAACGCTTTATTTGAATATTGTACGTTATTAACCCTAATAGGTTTTCCTTTCGCTGTCTAGCTAAATAGGTAAGTACCTATAATATTGTATAAGTCGGATACAAGTCACTCGAATTTTAATTTCCTTGATCATCCAACGAAAACAAATATGATTATCCTAGAACTATATTTCTTACACAATTTTCTGTAACTTTTCTGTACAGTAACTATGTACATATAGATAAAAGTAAAATTTAAAATATGTAACCACAAAACTAATCAGGAAGCAGTCGTTTTCCGCTTACAACAAAACAATATTGATAGGCAGAACAATAAATTAAATTATTAATACGGTTAAATATGGCAATACCTATTCATTGTACAATCAACAACTATGAATTACGAGAAACATAAAATATGAGGAGAATGGTGTGTCGATAAAGCCAGTTTGCTACGTACTGGGTATCCCTAAAAATAGGCACGTTTATAGATGCTACTACAGACTGGGCAGCGTCGGTGGAAAGCAGAGACACGGCAGAGATATACCTACGTATCTATTTATTTATTGACTCTTGTGTATTGCGAAATGTTGGAGCTAATTTAGTACAGTGGCTTAAGGCTATTCTCCTTATATGTTTATGTTTCTTCCATAGTTAACAAGAGAAAGTTCAATTTTATTTTGGGCATATTTTTGTGTGAGTCCAAAAAGTTTCAATTCGTCTTGTATTTGAATTTGTGGTTGTTTTCTGTCTACCGTACATGGACCCAATACCTTAATGTGATCTCCTCATATTGTCTAACACTACAATAGTCTATATATTGTTTTTGACAGCATTGGTAAATCATCAAGATTCTGTCTTCCATTTTCGAATAAACCTGCATTCATTAACTTGGTCCATGTCTCGATCTAAATTCTTTGCTGATACTCTCAGCCGTGATATACGTTCGATGCATGTGAATAAAATCTATTTATAATGCTGACGTCGCCGCCCCACATTCTTATCTCGCGATACAAAGTGAGGAATCTTGCAGATGCCTACATCAAGGGCCGTCTCGTTCGCTACTTGGCATTCGATCGCGTTTTAATGTTTGTTTTTTATCGCCACGTGGGGTTTCTGTACACAACATCTAAATCGTAGCGCAAATTATTCTCTGCGTGTTGTTTTGGTACAGTTTATACTTTACAATGAGGTGGCGAAGGTGAACTCTAGATTTGACGCATAGTGATATTAGTGTTGTAGGATTGGAAATTTTTCCCGCTTAGGTCGTATAGGATAGTGACTACTTTATCACTTTTATCTTACAGAGTAGAATGACGTACACCGGTATTTTAGCCCCGTCTAGGAAGTTTTGGTGTGTTTTAGTCGGAAAAGCTTAGAGCTCATTCAAATCCCAGTTTCCCGTAAACTGCAAACTACAGTGAACTTGCGTGTGAGTGGATTTTGATATAAAGATGGCGAAAGTAATGAGCTCAAACGGCTGAACCGAATTTAGAATGTAAAGGTCCGTTGGAGGTAGATTAAACTCTGAATGAACACAGAGGCAAAATTTTCCCTCCATAACTCATACCAATATTCGCAGTTTCGCACGTTGTTTTATATCTTACTACCCTCAGAAGTCCTATTTTTCATTCAGTATATCTATCCATAGTCGCATTGCTTTATAACTACTGTCAGAAGTGTAACCCGCCATCTGTTTGCTTACAGCCCACCCGATGATCTCGGCGAGCCTGCCCGGCGAGGGCTGCCTGGGCGCGCTGGCCCCGCTGGGGCTGTACCCGCCGCCGCCGCCGCCCGGCATGACGCCCGAATTCCTGGCGCCGCCGCCGCGCCCCTACGCGCGGTACACGCCGCGGCGGAGGGACGCCCTGCCTACACCGCCACCAGGTAATCATTGTTTTTCAGCACAACAACCAAAACAAAAACCAGACCAAACTTGGACTTCTATCTCTCTTGAGTCGTATTCCTCATGACTGAGGGTCGTGACTCCCCTGCAGAATTAATTCGTTGAGGGAGTTTTTTTTGGGCAGATACATCGTGGTGGGCGCCCAGGTCTTTCCCCGGAAGACACAATTGTGTCCTCGGATATTGTGGTCCTCAAACATGTGTTGGACTTCTAACAAAATGGACGTAGTGCGCGATACGTATTCCGCACAGACATACATTTTCGAAATAAAATTGCACAATTTGCAAGCGTTGTTCAGGCGTGAATCTATTCATGATGAATTGCTAAACCAAACTGAAAATAAATCACTTGACAGCTGTTAAATCGGTCGCCATCTTGAAAAGTAATGCCAACTTAAAGTTCTATACCTCTAAAAAAAACACCCTTTATATGATTACCATCATTCGCTGAACCGCTTACGTTCAACAGATAATGACTATTCTTTAATATTTATTTGGAATTATTTGGAAGTAGAGAGATTTTTGATATTAGCTAAGCCTCAAATGTAAATGTTTCGGTAAACAACTTCCTATACCTACCTAAAAGTCAAAGAGTTAGTGCCATTGCATGCATGCCACATAGACTCTCATT
>OZ026825.1:4772655-4930347 GCA_964023185.1 Macaria liturata
AAAGTTAGGTATAGTAAAGCGTACATTGTAAAATATGATAAGAACTAGGGCTTATAGGTTACTATACAATAGCAGATGAACTCTGGACGACAAACTAAATCAGCACCTGTGTGATGCCGTCCAGTTTTTTTCTATTTAGGTAACAACACAACAACAATTTAGGTAAATATAATTCTAATGCTATGTTGTCCTTCTTAACCATATTCTCAATACTAACGATCCATCTGATTTGATACAACAACTGATAATGTACCAATACTATTTACATTACCTGAAACTTGAAAATGTAGTCATTTTCATAAGAGAACAATTGAAAAGTAGTTATTCAAATCAATATTCAAAATTCAATATTTCCAGTATTAATAACTGGAAGGAATATTGATTTAGGACCTACTTACATGTTAGGTACACCCAGCAAAGGGCTTAAGATACTATTTAAATCGGCACACACAATAACTACTTACCTACTCTATTATTTGGCAAACGTACTCCACGACTTGGAATAAAGTACTTCTCCGAGTGACCCTCCCAAATTAACAAGACATACAATACCACTTAGACAACTATGACTAAACATCTTTACTTCATGTTTCCAGGAGCCCCCCAGATCTCCCGAGCGCGCCGCCCCAGCGCCTTACTTCTGCCGCGGAGCGCTGATCCGGCTTGAAGATGGATCTCTTCGTCGAGTGGAAGAGATGAGGACAGAAGACTTCGTCATGAGCGCTGATAGGAGCGGGGAGCTAGCTCTGACTCAGTGCACTCTGCTGCGGCTGGACGAGCGAGGGGACAGACTGGCGCTCACGCTGGCGTATGGGAGGAATAGGACGCAGGTATGTGATGGTTTCTTTTTATGGCCGAGTCCAAGTCCATGTAACATTAATTTAAACAACATATTTTATGATACTCTGTGTGCCATGGACGTACAGCAAATTCGTCACGGTATGGGCTTTCAAGGAATTGAATAAGTTTCCAGATGTGACATTTCCTACTATACGTTGGGCATGACGTAATAAATAAACCTTGAAGTCGACTCTCTCTAAAACAGTACCTAAGAAGTGAAAGAAAATGAAAAAGTCAAGTGAATAGGTCTCAACAGCAATTTCCATCACTATGGTGGTTCCTTCCTTTATACACATGCAAGCACATTGTATTAAAAAAGTTCTTAATCCGTTCCAGGTGGAGCTAGAGTCGACGGTGGAGCACCCGTTCTTCGTGTACGGTCGCGGCTGGGCGTCGTGCAGGCCGGAGCGCACGCTGGCGCAGTACGGGCTGCGCGTGCAGCGGCTGCAGGTGGGCGACGTGTGCGTGTCACTGGTGCCGCGCCGCGCGCCCCCCGCGCCCGCGCCCGCGCCCCCCGCACCGCCGCAGACGCACCCCGAGAACCTCAGCGTGAAGGAGGACGCCCGCAAGCGCCGCTGGTCGGCCTCCGACGCCGCCGAGGACTGCCCGCCGCTCAAGAAGCGCTGAGCTCGCTCTGACTGACAGTGTTGTGATCGCAGCCCCAGTGAACTCGGCGCTATGATATTCTATCTGGAACTTTAGGTGCTTTCTCTGTCGGGTGCTTCTGTTCGCGGTCGTTGTAAATATGTACGTCGTAGTTGGGACTCCGCGAATCATGTGTCACAAATAGGGTATATCTGCGGTCACGTCGCGTCCCGTTCCAAACGGAGGAACCGTCGCGTCCGTCGCGATCGAATCGATCGCTTTCAACGAAGGAGTCATCTTTCATATTGAGCACAAAAATAACAATTTATAATTTTCTACCAGATCTTAAAGTAGTTTATATATTGTGATATATTGAGATTGAGCTCGCCAGTGCACGAGGCGCGGAGGTACAATGTCGAAGAGCAGGCAGGCCAGGCCGGGTTGTGAGCACACATATCCATGACGCACGGTTTGCGACTCGCTCCCGAGGAGCAGGCGGGCCAGGCCGGGTTGTGAGCACACATATCCATGACGCACGGTTTGCGACTCGCTCCCGAGGAGCAGGCGGGCCAGGCCGGGTTGTGAGCACACATATCCATGACGCACGGTTTGCGACTAGCTCCCGAGGAGCAGGCGGGCCAGGCCGGGTTGTGAGCACACATATCCATGACGCTCGGTTCGCGACTCGCTCCTGAGGAGGAGGCGGGCCAGGCCGGGTTGTGAGCACACATATCCATGACGCACGGTTTGCGACTCGCTCCCGAGGAGCAGGCGGGCCAGGCCGGGTTGTGAGCACACATATCCATGACGCACGGTTCGCGACTCGCTCCCGAGGAGTAGGCGGGCCAGGCCGGGTTGTGAGCACACATATCCATGACGCTCGGTTCGCGACTCGCTCCCTAGGAGCAGGCAGGCCAGGCCAGGTTGTGAGCACACATATCCATTACGCACGGTTCGCGACTCGCTCCTGAGGAGGAGGCGGGCCAGGCCGGGTTGTGAGCACACATATCCATGACGCACGGTTCGTGACTCGCTCCCGAGTAGCAGGCGGGCCAGGCCAGGTTGTGAGCACACATATCCATGACGCTCGGTTCGCGACTCGCTTCCGAGGAGCAGCGGGCCAGGCCGGGTTGTGAGCACACATATCCATGACGCTCGGTTCGCGACTTGCTCCCGCATGCTCTGGTGGCAAACTTTTCTGACAAATAATTGACCGTGTTAATATTCAATGTTGATATGATAGTTATATTTGTAAAATATAAATGTATCATGGTTATTTAGATGTCATCTCTATTGCTTTTTACGTCCATGTGTGATACACATTATAACTTTTTCTATGAGAAGATGTATACATAATAAACACACAGTCTGTGATATTTTGTAGTTATTGGTCAGAGTAGGTATGAAGTATTGCTTGAATAAAAGAAAATATTATGTATGTTTTAGGGTAATAAGCGCATTATCGGTAAGAAATTGTACAGTCGTCTTACGATCGAGTATCGCTGAATACTACAACTAAAAACAAACTGTAATAACAAGTAGCGTCTGTGATCTAAATACATATATTGTCGTTGTGGGACGACGGCCGCATTGCCATATCAAAATCAAATTAATTTTATGTAATCATTAAGTGTAGCCGCACACTTGTTTTTAGTTTAGCGTTCAGCAACATTGTATCGCATAATGATGGACACGTGTGTTGTCAGAAGTATCGGAGGTGGTCGGGTCGCGCCGGGTGGCCCTCCCCTCCACTAGTACACTCATGTTTAGTAAGTTTGCCATAAGTTGCAATAGTTCCCGACTCTGGCAGCCGGGTCGGATCGCAGTCTGTTCCATTGTACCGCTTGTCGCGTGCTTGTCGGCGTCGAGTCAACCGACGAGCGACAAACGTGGACACCTCATCGACGACGGACGGTGTTGTAAAAAAACATTAATAATTTGTTGTATAATGTAATTCTAGTTTTATCGTCTTTATTAATTAATATTTGTAATTGTAATGAAAGATCTCATTTAAATAATCGGTATTTTCTAACAAGGCGCTTTCATTAGATCATGACTAAGCCTACCTCACAAACTTAAAGACTACGGTTGGAGCGCGGCGTCGCCGGCGCCGTCGAGTCGAAACAAGATCTCAATTTGATGAAAATAAACATTTAAAAAGACTGGGACGCTTTACTGAATGTTGTGGGATGTAGTTTCTTGAGGATATTACTTAAATTAATGAGATAGGAGCATTTATTTGGAGCCGCGAGCTCGTCCGTCATTGCAACGCTTCCATTGCTGGACAATCGTTTAGTACTACGATTTCAGACGAAAGTATTATTTCCGCAAAATCTAAATTTTCAAAGTATTAATTTAATTTCCACGAACGGTGCTATTATATCTTCAGTGATAATCTGGTGTAATCACGATTGATTCGATACTAGAGCGAACCTTTGTCGAGGATGAAGTTTTTAGCCAGTAGTGATAGCTATTGGCACAATCCTTGTGCTTCCCGCATCTCCTAGCGATAAGGAGTCATTTAAACTCAATGCTAATCGTTGTCTTAGCTAATCTGTCTGTCGACTGTTCACAAACATCCCCAGTTTTGCAATAAAAACCTACTCAAAAATATACCCATCCTTTCAGAAATAGCAACTCTGTCAGTCTATTATAACATCGTATGATCAGATAAATTGGTAATACTTTACCGATTCATTTGATACCCATATAACTGAAAGTCTGGAGAAATATGTAGGGTTTTTCCGCTGCGACTGCTCCTTAACCGACATCAAACTTGATGGTTTTTAGGTGTGTTCCTCCATATACCACCGCCACACCTCACCTCCTAACCAACGTGGCCTCCGTGGATCTCAAGATGTTACCAACACCGCGCCTTGTGTCTTGAAGCTTTGTTGTTCTCCTTCGGCAAGATATTCTCGTCGTGAGGTGTGGCGGTGGTATATGGAGGAACACACCTAAAAACCATCAAGTTTGTTGTTTGATTTCGGTTAAGGAGCAGTCGCAGCGGAAAAACACTACATATTTCTCAAGAGTTTCAGTTACAATGGATTTCCGCAAAGTAACGCCTGATTCATTATCTTATCTTTAACTGTGGTGAGCTATCAAACGCATTTCATTTACGAGTATGAATAAAGTTAAAATCGGTATATTTTTGAGTTGGTCTGCTTCTTAAACTATAGGGATTGGCCGAAAACACAATATAATAAGTAATTTCCAATACAAAATAATAAGACGTCATTACGATTAATGACATTAATTTAGTAAAAACCATCTAATAACCCGATCATATGTATCAAAATAGAGCTTCTTTTATTGTCTTATTAATAACCAAGATGTTTTGGAATGTTGCATTGAAATGTCTGAAAAAAATTACATAACGTACCCTTCCTAAAAACCGATTTTGTAGCAATACACTACCATATTAAATATTAAATTTGTAGCCCTCTTTCTAAAGGCCAAGATACTGATACATACATCAATTAATATCTTATGTTGATACAAAATCTTCAACGACTGAGCAACAGAACTTTCCAAGAAAACTTGTTGTTAATAAGACTTCTTTAAATAATCATAAAATGTGTATTCAAAATACGTAAGCCTGTCTTTGCATAGTGTATGAATGAGTCCATCCATATCTAAATCGATTTTCTAATCGACTATTTTTGCATTGAAAATACTTTACATACAGTCGAAATTTTACTACAGTGTGATATTTTGTACATCAGTAAATGTATATTACGAGTTCTCAATATCACATTGTAATAAGAACGACGTACTGAAAGAGTTTATTTTTTTATTGGAGAATACTTTACTAGAAATCGAGTTCTAATATTACGTTTGTTTCTTTTCTCTGTCTATAATATAGTTACAAATACATATATCTGTCATATTATTTCCAACTAAACGTGAATCGATGACTGTGTAATATAGCGTCGCAATAGTTTGTCTGTTCCAATAGCAGTTACAACTAGACTAGAAATGAATGAGATTTCATATGCTCGGTGTAAAAAGAAACTCGGCACATTAAACATTTTCGTAACAAACTGCCCCCTTAGACAAGAGGCGTATTTTAGTTAGCGTACTGACGCATACTTATGGAATAGAAAGAGCAATGTATGGGATTGACATTACGATGCGCCGCGGGAGGTTTTTTTACGTCAATCCCATACATTGGTCTTTCTTTTCCATGTCTATAAGTATGCGTCAGTTCGCTCACTGAAATACGCCTCTTGTCTAAGCGTGATATTTCACAGGAAGTAATCAATTATTTTAGACAAACTAATGCAGAAAGTTTAGTCAAAATATTACACAAGTATCAAATGCTTTTGCAGCTTTTAATACAAATGTATCTAAGTATTTTCATCAAGTTTTGCCAAATGGATTAAATGGAAAATTAACAGCACTTCTGTACTGACTGTAACATGGTAAAGATATTTTTGTGAATTTATTGTTCATAAATGTACCTATCATCTATGCCATGATGTGTTGCAAATATTTTTACGCCGAGTATAATTCAATCTTGATGTTGCCAATGTTAGATACGGCCAGTGTTCCCATAGTCCATAATTTAAGGTGCACTAACAGTAATCTGACACTACAGTCGCACTTAAAAACATCAATGGTCACTTTAATTGTCATTATGGAGAGATAAAATGTATATCTATTGCCAAGCACATAACGGTGTGTTTCGGTAGTCTCATTTGTGAGAAATTTATATTTCAGTACTGGCATATTCCATCTTAGACCAGAAGAGATCAGTAACTAAGTTAATGGTCAAATGCTTGTCAAGTGTCTAAAAATCTCTTATAAATCTTCTCCTAAGTGATAATAAGTAACAATTAATGTTTAAGTGCAGGTAAGATTGTGCCATCGAGAATTAATGATATCGTCTTGATGATTTAGTAAAGCTGATTGTCATTGCGGTCTATTTTGGTATGCATGTTTATAATCACAACATATACTAAGTATGGATGCAAGAGCAGAGAAAAATAACTTAAAAAATGTGAGTGAAATGCAAGGTTCTGCAATATTTTTAAATTGAAATACATTTTTAAGCTCAATTTGGTTGAGTAGTCAGTGGGAAGTTAGTTTCCGCTTGAGCTTATAAGGTTGTGCAAAAGAGACAAAAATCAGCTTAAATTTTTCATTGTTAACATCCATACTGATGTTGTGATACTTATCTACAGTTGATGCATAAAATGGCCAACAGATACAAGTTTTCACCAAAATATTTTACTGCAAATAGGATGCTTGTAAATGGCTGGCCATTTTGTCCAGAAACATTTCACTGAGTGTTTTATATTGAACAGTTTTGTGATAAAGTGAACAGTTCAAATTGTAAATATCCGCTCATTTATAAGATCATCAAACAAACAAACCTGTTTGAAAAGCATGAGAGTAGACAAGAAATGTTGTGTCATCTTAATAAATAAAGTAATTATAAATGATTGTTATTATAATTAATAATGACAAAATATGGCAAAACATTATAATATTTTATTGTATTGTATAGCGGATTGAGTAATCATTCGGATTTATTGTAAATGGAAAAATGTTATAGATCGAGATGTTAAAGATAAGTTAACTGTTTGTAAAAAGAAGAGAAAATATGTATAACAGAATATTTGCTACAAGCGTGTTTTATTTTAGTAATTACAGCCTGCCCTTTATGTAGGTTTATCCACATAACATATAATAATAATGGCACAAATATTAAAAGGACACAGTTTAAATATGAAGGATCTTGTGAAAGTCGGTGTGTTAATCCTTTTTCTCACGATTTTATAAACGTAGGCACTACACAAAGGATGATGGCTAGAGCCAGCCCAGATTTATCTTTTCGTTTAATGTAAGTGATAAACTAGTATCTAATTATTGTTACACTTAACACTTCCTTCCAATATGTTTGCTTGAGAAATATTTAACCTCACTTGATAGTTACTAAATATCCATTAGCTTAGTTCATCTACAGATTTATGTACCTACAGGATCTACTTACCTTATACGACATGACGAATTTATGAAAAACATCATTGAGGGAAAATTGGAAGCCCCAAGAGGAAGGTCGAGAAGGTCATACAAGGACCAAGAACAAGAAAAGGCGGGTGTCATGTCGTATAAGGAGGTCAAGGAATTGGCAGAAGATCGGGAAGGATGGCGTATGCTCCATAGACAAGGGCCTTGCCCATAAATTTGTGATGATGATGAGAATCTACTTCTATTACAATCATGAAAAATTAAGACTTATCCCTGGTTTATAGAACGAAGCTCAGTTTATTTCTCAGTGGATTTCATAGTTTCAGCTAGTGACAGCGCGTAGAAATTAATTGAAATGGAGATTTAAACTGATCGTCGTACAAGAAACCGGGGGTAAGTCGATAAAATATCTACAGAGTGCAGCCAAATACGACTATACCATGTTTTAAACACAAATGTCGTTTAACTGATTTCCTAACCTTTGGCCCACATGGCGACGGATACTTCTCAACTTAGCATACATACTAGCTTTATATTATCCTCTTTCACAAAATACATTTTAGTTCTACTCTACACCAAGGAACAACTAAAACAAACCGAAAAAATACTTACAAATAAATTTATTGACGCATCGCGTATGTACCTAATCACATACAAATATAAGTACCTAGTAGAGTTGTGCACTGGGTGTGTGTTTGTTCATATATCAGAGTTGAGGTCGAGCAGTACTTTCTCCCCGGGCTTGAAGGCGGGCATACCCAGGTACGGACACGAGGCGCAGCGGAATGCATCGCCCAGGTAACACTGGAAAAGAAAAATTAAATGTAAGTAAGTTATCGTTACATATCTATACTTACTTACAATAGGGTCGCAAGTTTTTTTAACTAGATAGGCTTACGCTTGACTTCAACTCGCGTGATGTTAAGCAACGTTATAATCTACGATTTAGCACGTTTGCCTAGAAGAAACCGAAGTCTGTATATACAATATAGGTACCTACATAGAAATCGAAAAGTAATGTTTGGGGATAGTTAAAATTGATTACAGAGCACTTTCCAACACCTTTTTAGAATGTTTGACTGTTAATCTGTTACACTGTTTATTTGTAAGCATCACGCGAAAACGGCTAAACAAATCATCATTATTTTTTATTATGGATGAGGTACTCGGGTGTGATTGTAAGGCTACTTTTGATTGAGAGGCAAACTGCGCGCATCTACTAAATAAGAAATAAGTACCTAAGCTTCACTATACAATAGGTATCTACTGCTCTTAAAATATTATATCTACTATTGTTAAATAATTAATTACCAAGCTTAAGCAACTATTTCACGGTCTATCCTATGATTGGTGACAAAAACTAGGCACTGAGGCGTCTGGTGTCTATAAAGGCCGGCAGGAAGGTCAAATCTTCTAGCCTTGGTTCGAATTTTATTCTGTGATAATACTTAGATGTGCTATTGTTTCTCTTAGCCATGTTCCAACTTAATGGTTTCGTCTCACGATATATGTGATATGTAAGAATATCGGTTATACACACAGCGACTGGTATTATACCTCCGAAACCACGAAGGGATAACCAACTTCTTTATATCGAATGAGAGTGGCAACTCTGGTGTGGAGAGTTTATCAAGCTGCCCCAAGGACCTCTGACATGGCTTAACGACTGCCGTAGGGGAGCGCGGGGCTTGTTGTAACAGAAATAACAAATCATTATATATCATGAAGTGTATTGACTAAATTACCACTAACTAAATTTTGATTGATACTTTAACTATTCTTCTATTAAGTCAAATCGAAAAAATATCAAATCTACAGGTAACTTTATCACAATTATTTTTTTTTTTTAAAAAGGGAATTGTTACAACTTACCCTGTGGTTGGGGCTAGTTGTAACATCTATTGGGGCAAATAGTAACAAGAATAAAAAACAAAAATGTGACACCTTCAATCTTTAATTTTTTCACATCTTGGATCATTTTGCTTTGTTTACAACAAAAAGTAACTAGCTATTTCTATAATATGTATTTTTTAATGAATAGTTAACTGAAACATACTTTTTATATAATCAACAAATAAAAGATTTAAGTTTTTAACTGTCTATCTTATTTTGTATTTATGTACATACATAATAGGCACTTATATAATATCAACATGGCACTTTATAATCACAGTACTTAAATTAAATTATAAACCTCTAAATTAAGTCTTGTAGTTATCTCTTAGTTCTACCATACATCTGACAATAATCAGCCTGCTTCAGTTTCTTTATCAAAGAAATTAGTCATTTTACAGTTTACAATTACAGTTGATACAAACAAAAAAAATAGTATCTCCTGTGACACATCCTATATGTGCCCACATCTTACATATAATACATTCTACCCAATCACCTTTTGAATGACTATACACTTCATCGCAAAAAAGACAATGCCAATCTCCATACTCTGAATCAGAAGAATATGAACTTAGAATCCTTTTTGTAACTCTTTTTATTCCATCTTTATTTTTCGCTGATTTTTTACCTTTTCCTTTCCCCTTTCGCTTTTCTTTTCCCTTATCTTTATCATCTTTTTTTTGCTTTTTCTTTATCTTTTCTTCATATTCAATTCTCAAAGCTTCTTTTTCAGGCGTATCTGTCAAAACAGCAGACTTCTTTTTGCGTCTGCAATTTGTATTTATTTTTCGTGGTGATGCCTTTGGTAGTGGTCTAATCTTCGATGGGGAAAATTGATTTTGACCAGAGCAACTTGGGGTTGGTTCATTCGCAGTTTCGATGCGGTGTATAATTTCTGTTGTGCTGATATCCACTTCAGGAGCAGAATCTAATAGTTCTGGATGTTCAAGATTCTCTTATAGTATCTCATTCTAAATGAAAACAAATAAGGTATGTCACATTACAAATAATAACAGTAACTTACAGCAATCTGGGGGCAAGTTGTAACATGTTACAACAAACCCCGAGGTTTTGTTACAACTAGCCCCTAGGTATAGTTCTTAATATTTATCACGATAACAATTAAATCAACTTAGTAATCTCGAAAACTGTTACACAACATCATAAATAGTTATATTTTAGCATCAAATAAAATACATAAAGCTTAAATTAGTCGAAAATAGTAAAGTTAACCAAAAATTTACGAAAATAAAATAATAGGTTACCTGTCACCAACAAAGCGCTTGCACACACCCACTCACTGTGCCGCCTGGCGGGACACTGGCTGTGATAAAGTGGCGTGGCGCGTTATAATCTTAAGATAAGGTAAAAAGAAATCGTGAATATAGTTGAAATTCCTATTGAAAAAGGCCTGTTACTACTTACCCCTGTTACAACAAGCCCCGCGCTCCCCTACTAGACAAACAGCCGATCACTAAGAACTATAATCAACTAAGAAGTAAGAACTAATAAAATAACTAGTCATAACAATTCACACAGTACATAATCATCAATTTCTTAGCCAGTAAACATTAATGACGTTGTTTGTACAAATTGAACAGCATTATGAAGTACCTACATATTATCAGTAGCTATCTACCACGAGACCTAAATGACCTCCTTGACAGTGGACCACATACAACAGACGGACACACTGTATTCAGCGCTAACTAGGTATTGACATGTAATAAAGCGACTTTGTGATGATTAATACTCACACACAATGACTCTTGTTTGCTAAATATATGTTGTTTTAGAAACTGCAAAATTGCAAACAAAGAATAATATACTACCACAGCCTGTTACCTTCAACTCTTCATAATATCTTAACCAACAAACATTGTGTATTCGGAGATTACATACTGATATGAAATGAAATGAAATGAAATGAAATAATTTATTTGAAATCAAGTCATGTTACATTCACTATCTCTAATAAATATCTTAGAGGGGAAGCACATTTCAAGATTAACATCGTCAATATTTTTATAATTATATTCATTACATCAGTATATTGATTATTTATGACAAATTTAAAATTTTTGGTAATAACATATTTTAGAGGGCAATTAATTAATTTAAATATGTATTTATAGTTAAATAAGTTTTACTATCAGCTGTAAAGAGGCTTCGTCAAATAATGTCGTAGAAATACGTCCCGTATTACCACAAATAGCACCAGGCATTTCTATATAGTATTGAGTACAAAAAAAGTGGAGTCAGAGGTCCTTAAGATTCGAAAGCTGTGACAGGAGAGTTGGCCACTATCTTATGAAATGGCTTAATAGTAGGTACAATAGTAATAAAATAAAAATAAAATATAATTGCCTTTATTTCCTGAATTCAATTATTTCATTTACATATGTATAGTTACTTAGTTTATTTAAAAAAAAACTAAGTTGAGTTCTTGATTACTTATAATATTTTCTTATATCAGGGCACCCAACGGCGGGTAAAGGCCTCTTCCTTGCTGGCCCAGGCATACAGGCGTACAATAGTGCTCACACTTAAATAGTACTCACAGGCCGTAAGAGCAGTTTGAAAACATTCGACTCTGGAGTTGGCCACTCTCATACGGACTTACTTACTAGCACAGTATACTCACACTGCCGCAGGATGATTTAGGCGTGTCTTTCACCTCCCCGCGCAGCTCCTCGGCCAGCCCGCACGAGCAGTCCGCGCACGCCTTCCGCTTGCCAGTCGTGGAGCACACTGCAAATAATGTTGCAAACAATTATAAATTAACTAGTGGGTGCTCGCATTAAGAAGTAAAACTTGCATCCCCTATTTTACCCCTTTAAAAGCGGCGTTTCCAAAAATCCTTTCTTAGCGGTAGATATTATGAAGGTAGATGTTATGCCTACGTTATAACATCTACCTTCATTCCAAATTTCAGCCCAATCCGTCCAGTGGTTTGGGCTGTGCGTTGATAGATCACTATATCAGTCAGTCAGTCAGTCACCTTTGAGTTTTATATACATATATAGATATTCATCATTATGGGACATTGCACACAGCGCCACCTAGTCCCACACTAAGCAAACGCCCGTGTCGTAGGTACTAGATAACGGATATAATACTTATATACTTTTCATTTGTAAATACATACTTATTATGTATAGAAACAACCAGACTCAATAAAAGGAAATCGAACCTGCAACCCTAGATTAGAAGGCAGAGCCACTACCAGCTAAGCTAACAGGACAGCCATATTACACTACATATTTCCTTAGTAATACTAAAATAAAATAAAACATGTCAAGGGTGGAATTAGTATGTTGAATGCAATATCTTCTAAAATATTTGAAAATTTATATAGCCCTATGTAAAACGTTGTATATATAGATACATAGAGCCTTAGCAAGCTGTAATGAATTACTTACATTATGATGTACACATAAATTAATTCAGAAAAGTGCAATAAGCATTGTCATAAAAAACTTGCTTGCTTCAACATAGTGAAGCCAATTTGCATATCAACTCTTTCACTAATGACTCAATCTAACTTTAAAAAAAACATGCAAATAACGATCACTCTGACATCATTTAGTGTTCTAAAGAATAAAACATGTGCCAAAAAACTCATACTTATTCATAAATAGGCAATCACCACCTAGCACAGATAAGCTACTGTCCATTTTATCATTATCGACGCCAAATATTCATTCCAAACACTTCTGTTTACAATAATAACAGACCATTGTATGGGATCCATTCCACTGAAGAATCAATACAAACTGTTTATTATTCTGTGTCAACACAGCGTAATAAACAGTTTGTAGTGAAATCATCGCGTCATAAAGCGGTCATTATCCAATCCAGTTCAGATATACAGATTATAAAGTAGTATGTACGGCTCGCAACACAAAACTTCAACATGAATGTAGCGTAATTGTTGAACAGTGAGGCAAGTTTAGATAAGTGTGGTGAATCACGCACACCAATAGCCTTTAAGGATTTATATTACCTAGCTAAATTAATATAATGAAATAAGGCAATTGTAAAACTTATATTTTCCTCACTTCAAATAGTTTTTGTACATTTTATACAATAATCGGCTACACCTGTCTGTCAGATCTTAAGCGATATATCGACGGATGGATGTTACAATTTGTATAATTCTCGAAATTGACACTAAAATATTTAAAGTTTTTTTAACAATGTCACCCACCATTTGTGCAATTCTGTATGTGCTTATATTAAAATTCTACAAGTTAAAAATATTCCTACTGTAGGTATATCCATTCACTGTGTCAAAGATGTATAGCGTCAGCACGGTAATGCGTCAGAATGTAAACTCGATTCATCTATACTTGGGGAAAATAGTAAACAAACCGCCGGCTCTCACAAAATCACTAAACTTTCGATGAAATCACTCCACTTCGGTATTTTAATAGTTCTTGGACACAAACGGTACATGTATGCTACTATTTACACACGTAGAACACTTTGATTCAACATAATTACGCTGTATTTCAATAAATTACGAAGACATGATCAAATCAGCGAAAAATCTTTTGACAGCTTTGACAAACACTCTATGATAGACTTTTAACGTTGTCTATGTTTTAGTGATGGGAATGGTATTCAAAGAATGAACGTAAAATAATACTAGGAGAATGAATGCTTTCATTTGCAACATATTATCTATCAAAATACTTTTATACAATATAAATGAAAATATATAATAATAATATGTATAATATATTTACCGGGCTTTATTCGTGGCTATTGAGATTATTAAAATTTATAATTAAATTAATTATTAAAATTTATAATTTGATTTATAATTTTAAAATTTGGTATGGCTATACGTCAAAAATATGTCATTGTACGAGTGAGAGATACGACTTGGATATCGTGCCTCTCGCTCGCATAAGTCTGAACGAGCTAGTAACGAACCGATAGCAGCATTCGTCTCGTAACTTCCATCGATGTCTTACGTTTCGGGCGCTCTTACATTATTGATTTTCGACGACCTGGCTTTATTACGGACTTGTGAGTGCTTTCTGGATTGGATTTATTGTGATATTCTTGGACTGACAACTTATTGCTACGCTATACGGACTTGGTCTTATTTTGTGGTTGCGGTTTGGCTGATAATTTGCCCACCTTTACAAGAACAACAATGTATAAAATTTTAAAAAAAATGAAGTTTAAAATTTTCAAGCGCTCTAGAAAAAGCATTGTTTTGGATCGACCGGATTTGGTGGCGTGGAGGCAACTGTATCTTTGTAAAATAAAAGATTATAGAAAAGAGAATAAAATAATTTACTATATGGACGAGACCTGGGTTAATGAAGGTAAAAATAAATCTAAAAATGTGAATAAAATAACAAGTATTACTTTAAGTAAGATCACATAAACAAGATTTCACCCACCTAGCACAACCTGTATCTGAGCAGGTGCTGTTTAATCTAGGATTTACTGGTAATTTGTAGCTTCTAGGGAAAACAAACATGATTAAGTATAGGTTTTAATACATTTTAGGTTTAAATATTAAAAGCAAAAATTTTATTAAAAGTTTGTTCATACTTGTAAATAAAATAAATATATAAAAGATTAGATTCATATGTTCATTCACTTAAATTTAAATTGTCGTTCATTCGACCTAACCACATCACTATTTGTTCACTATTTGTTCACTCTTTGTCTATGGTTTTGGTTTGTTTACTATTTTCCCAAAGTATAGATGAATCGAGTATAAATAGATAGAGGTTTGGAACACCACACCTCCACACGCAAGGTGTAACTGATTGTAGCCATTTGTAGATAATTTAATGTTATCAAAAACGTTTAATCTTTTTGTGGTAATACTTAGAAATACTTGTCAATTTTATAGGTTTTCTGGCTAATAAGAAGATAATTATTAACTACATAAGTAATGAAAAATTAATAACTAAGCACTGACATACAAAAATAATACAATAGCTTGAAACAAGAACCTCCAAGTAACTATAATTCCCATCCATCATGAGAAAGACCTAAGTTTATAAAACCACTGTGATGTTTTCATAACAGTCTTGAGTAACACATATGTGTTACTCAAGCCAAACAATATTGTTTGGCTTGTAAAATCAATTTAATCTACATAGCATGTGCCCAGCATATATTATATTCTATAGAAGAAAGTATAGAATAGGACACTCTCAGGGCTCTTTCCTACGATGTTATCAAAAATCATGACAATCTGCTCTATTTTGTGACTTGTAAGCAAAACTAACAGAGCAACACACTTTTGCTTCTTTTATGCTAGAATGGTATATAAGAACCAACCTCTCAAAGACTGCTGATCAGGTTTCTTGAGATCATCTTCATCCAGGAGCTGGTCATCATCTATGGTATCATCATCATTGTTCCCGGTCCATGCTGCCTCCACGGTATCATCCAGCTTCCACACTGAAGGCTGTGACACTTTGCCATTCAGTTTTAATGATGCTTTTGAGCCAACCTGAAATATTTTAAGGTTTTGATAAGCATCTGTTTTACTGTATAATCTTGCTATGTTGTAAATTAGTGCCTGTGGTAATTTTCATTAAATTTAGTTGTTTTGGTAAAGAGATTGTTGATAATATTGAATAGTTTAACTCTTTATGGTTTAACTCATTAATTACTATGATGTTTAATATATGTATTGATCAAAATTTTAAATTACTTAAAATGGCAAAAATTTAATCTTGTGATTGATCCCACAAACAAGTTGGTAAATCATAGAGAAGAAAGTTATTCAATCATTTACCAAGGAAGTGGCAAATAACAGGATGCAGCTATGTGGCAGGAAGCTTATTGTTAGCAGCAATAGCTGGAATATTTTGGTACATATATATTTATTGAAGTCTCCACTCAAGTCATAAGCTAACTACATAAGTATATGAATGATATACTTACAGTAAGATTCAATTCACTTCCCAAATCACCATAAACCGATAAACAACTTCAAATATAGCTCACTTACCTCAAACTTAGGTTTCTCAGCCACATAACAACCATCTGAGTCTTTTGTAACATTCACAAAACCATTTAACTTGAGTGAGATGCTCAGATCTGTACTGTCTTTTACAATAAGTTTACCACTGGGTTTCAGTAACTTAATAAGTATTGCTAGTAGATTGTCATTGTGTGATACTGTGTGTGGAGCTACATGATTTGAGAGTACTATGTCGAAAGATGAGTGAGCCCTTGATGCTGAAAAGAAAAGGGAAAATGTTCAATAGATATCAAACTGAGAAACATGAAGGTATTTATATTTCATGTTAATGGCAGCAATGATCATATTTATTCAATAGAAGTATAATAATACACATTGTGTAATTATGTGCTTTGGGCATGTACTTTAAGGTAGGTACGAAACCTACTAGATAAATGCCATGTAAGTATAAAAAAATTGTGCTAGGTATGTACCTACACATTCAAAATTCAATTTTTTGAGTGTATACAGTTGAATAATTTTATATGCAAAATAGCGTTCTATCTAGAGTAACATGAAAAAGGTCTTACTTTCTGTAATCATTTCGGAGTTTTCCAGAAGAACTGAACCATTCTTAGCGAGCCCTTGAACCTCCTCCACGAAAGTTTTGATGCCGTTTTGGTCGCCGTTGTTCCAAATAATCAATACATTGTCACCACTCTTTATGTTATTCATTGTGAATTATTTAATTTATTTCAACTGAAAAGTTGATAATACCACTCACTTTGGCACGCAAAAATGTATTAAACTCAGATGAAACTAAAATCAATGAACCGTCAACCGACCGAAAACCGATGTGCGGCTGCGGGCGGTCACTCATTTATGTCAAGTCAATGTCATCGTTCGTAGCGTAGCCACGATTTTAACTAGTGATGGGAAAATAGTTAATAATTGTATAATAATAATATAATATATATTAATTATGTAATAATTGTATTGTGTACAGCATCAATAAATAAATAAATGAATCTAGCTGTCATTATAATTATTATATGTTTTGAAAAAAACACAGTTGTATAGTTTTTAAGTTAACCTTCTAAATATCTCGAATTTTAAATTTTAATAATATAAACAATTGCTAAAAATCTTAATTACGCATTAATGACTGTGATATATTTAGAAAAATTACAAAAGTTTAAACAAATAGGTACCACAAGTCACCCTAATTACCTATTACTTTTCTTTACGTCATTAATATGATTTACGATTGAAAGTTTTATATTAACCTTTACATCAAAATCGTACATATCATACTGTGCTGTTACCTATATCACATTCATTTTTAGGTTCAAGCAAGGGTTCAAGTGACACTTTTTCATCTTCAGCAAGCATCGCTATAGTACAAAATATTATATTACTCTATCACATGATCCATTACAATTATAGTAAAATTTCTTATTTTGAATAGTATACAATAATCATTTAATATGTCCCAGCATTATCGAATGTCATTGACTGACATTGAAAAGTAACCAGTTTTGACAATGACATTTACAGTAAATAGAAGTTGACACCAAACAGCTGGGATTACTGGGCTGGAATTGTTATTGTTGATATTTTGGTTTGGTAAGTGATTTTAGATTTTTTACTTTCAGTGTTAAAATGTTTTACGAAGCCTTTTTAGCTGGAATATGGGCTTCTGTTGGCAGTACACTTGGAAAATTGTCTGGGACTAACAGTGTCGTGGTAAGTCCACATAAATTTTGTAAAATATAACCTCCATATCATGGGTGTTTTACTTTTTTAGATTCTTGTTATTTTATTTTGCACTTGGGGCGGTTTTAGTGTACAAGCTTTGGGCTCTTGTGAGCCGTTTGTGCCTCTTTCTTTGCGTATAACAGTGGTATATTCTTGTGACCCGCTTGTGCAATAAAATAAACAGCTAAGACTTACTTTAACATATTGTCATCCGATCCATGGAAGCGCCCAAAACGGAATGCCGCTTTTTGATCACCCATCCAATGTCTGACTTTGTCAACAGTTGCTTAATATTAGTAACCACATGTGTTTGCCTCCACAACCTGAGCTACTTAAGTATATGTTTTTGATAATGTAATGGATATCCCATTAAATCTATTGTTTTCTTTTTCCAGGGTGATAGCTATGCAATATGGGGAAGCCTTTTAGTTACAATGGTTGTGGCTAACACGTGGGGCTGCAGGCACTACCTGCGCTCTCTGGATGCTGCTGACAACTCTGTAGCCCCAACTGTCATCTCTGCTGCTTCTAGCTATGTGTTGTCTGTAAGTGTGATGTAATTGGCTAAGTGGCACACAGTAAAATTTCAAAGCTGTGCCTGAATAAATAAATAAATAAATAAATATTTCAGGACATATCACACAGCGCCATCTAGCCCCATACTAAGCTTACGCTTGTATCATGGGGACTAGATAACGGATATAATACATATATACTTTTCTTTTGTAAATACATACTTATTATACATAGAAACGACCAGACTCAACACAAGTACTTAATTACAAATTTTAAATATTCATAATTACTTGTGTTTTGCGGGAATCGAACCCGCACCCCTAGATTAGAAGGCAGAGCCACTACCAACTAAGCTAACGGAGCAGTCACTAAGCTAACGGAGCAGTCAATCAAATGTATCTTTACTTATTTTCGTCGGATTGTCGTATTGTCGTCGGAATAATAAAATAATAAATAATAATAAATATTTCGGGACATTGCACACACGCCATCTAGCCCCACACTAAGCAAACGCTTGTGTCGTGGGTACTAGATAACGGATATAATACTTATATACTTTTCTTTTGTAAATACATACTTATTATACATACAAACAACCAGACTCAACACAAGAAACTATACATTTTTTAAAATGCATAAATACTTGTGTCAGGCGGGAATCGAACCCGCAACCCCTAGATTAGAAGGCAGAGCCACTACCAACTAAGCTAACAGGCCAGTCATCAAATCAAATGTATCTTTACTTATTTTTTTTATTAAATAGTTATATGTGTTTGTTTTTGACCATAACTCTTCTGATAGTTAGTGATTTTACTTATTCTATCTCAAATTCTCTCTTACATGAAATATTGATAGGATAATATGAACATTCACTTAAAACTTTACTAAAATAAATAAAATGATATCCATGTATCAAAAATACATGTTACATTGTAAATGTAACACAAATCTCTAACACAAAATATGTACCTAGAAACTATTCCACAAATTATTTCTGACTTGGATATAACCATTATCCCTCCATCATAGAAGATGAAGATATCTCCCTGCAGGTCATGTAATTTTCTTTGCAAACTCATTTTGGCATAAAATACAACACCACAGTTTAAGTAATAGTTACTTCCTATACAAAGGTCGTATTATGTATTCTGTGACAAAGGCGAGAATTTTCTTGTTTCATATCTAGAGCTGCAAAAGCTATTAATCTTCAGGAACAATGAGAAACTGAAACGAAATATCTCGAGTCTGAAGTAGATATTGTATATTGTCTGAGAAATATGTAACCAGTGACGAATATTTGTATAGTTTGGAGTGACGACCTGAGGAAGGTGACTGGGAAGCACTGGATTCGTAAAGCAGGAGACCGTGCAGTGATCATTGGGAGAGACCTATGTCCAACAGTAGACGAATATAAGATAGGCTGATGATGATGATGATGATTTGTATAGTGTCTATGGCCACACTTAAGATAGGCTATCTTATTTATAACTAACATTATTGGCGTCTTGCGATGTTACTTGAGTCAAGACGGAATAAAAAGTAACCTTAGTAACTAATGTAGGTACTCATATATCCACGCTTATCAAATTTTATTCAAATTGGTTGAGCCACTTCAACGTTTAAAAAGAACCTACATATACTAACAGACTTTCATGCAATTTACCTTCGATACCTACATTAGGCAAGTATGTAGATAAATGTATAGGTACTTTTATAAATTTGATTGTCATGACTGTTATGTCTATCTAGATTTATCTAATGACTCTTCTTATCACAAACTTTAGCCTTTGTAGTTAATATTCTAAGATGTACTTGAATTTTTTTTATTATTTCCAGGGAATGATAGGCATATTCCTGTTCGAAGAAGGGTCATCAGTGCGGTGGTGGTTCGGCGCCGTGCTCATCCTGGCAGGACTCACGCTGGTCGCTCGGCCGAGGACCAAGCACAAGCCTGAATAACGACTAATTAAGACTTAGATAATTCTATCTAGCATTTATTCAAACTAGTGGTAATAACGACTAATGTGAGAACATTTAGATATTTAATTTAAAAAAATTGGTTTGGATAAAAAGTAGCCTATGGCAACCCTAAAATACCAAGATTGCTATTGGTTACTTTTTATCTAAACTACCACCACACCTAAAATCACGATGATCGGTTGTTCCATTGTGGCTGGAAAGAAGAACAAAGTTATGGACTATACAGATTTTATAGTGTGTACAAGGTATAATAATAATGCTACCATTGTGATACAGTGTCGTATATCTGCAGTAAGACAATGTATATATGTAGGTATTTAAAGAAAAGAACTAATATTTAAAGAAAAAACAAAAATAAACAACATTTCATGTAGCTAAAATTTTGATGTCACTAAGTAAATACAAACAATATGAGTCTAAAATGAGCATTTATAAATTTTTATGTACTTATCAAAATGTAATGGACCTACATAAATTATAATGTAGAGTACACATAAGTAATCAGTGACACACTGTTAATCTTGCAAAAGTACATTACAAGGATTAATTATACAGTTGCTACAATGCCCTTCAAAATTATTCAAATCCCTTCAGACAAAGGTAAACTTTGCGAACAAACATTGACCTACTCGTTGTTTAATTTATAACTAACAAACTAACCACATTTGTTGAACAAATAATTAACATGCAAAATAAAGTAAACTCAAAGTTCGATTATTAGATTTCTATGTTATAATTAAATGTACTAAACAGCATAAAAACCATGCCATTATACCATTATATACATGCTATATGAAACTAAAGTACTAAATATCTACCTAACCCTTAAACAGCTTTTTCTAGTCTTGAAATGAATTGTACAGAAACATTGAAAAGCTGGAGTGTTAAAGCGGATGGAGAAAGTATTTTTTAAGTTAGTTAATATAATTATTATAATATACTAGCTGTGCTCGCGACTTCGTCCGCGTGGAATAGTTATTTTAGGCATCATATTTATTTTTTGCAAACAACCTCTTCAGCTTTATAAATTATAGCTGTTACCCATGACTTGAACCGTTTTTGCAGCGCACGCAACGGAAGCCGTTTTTTCCACATTTTCCATTGTTTCTTCGCTCCTATTAGTTGCAGCGTGATGTTATATAGCCTAAAGCCTTCCTCGATAAATGGTCTATTCGACACAAAAAGAATTTTTCAATTCGCACCAGTAGTTCCTGAGATTAGCGCGTTCAAACAAACAAACAAACTCTTCAGCTTTATAATATTATAGTATTATATTATAGTACATAGATTATGTTTGTTCTTACTTTGAAAATGTATGTTTTTAATTTTAATGTAACTATAAAAATAAAAAAGAATAAAAGTGTCCGTTTCTAAAGCCTTTGATATTTATTCACGCCATTTATTCCACAGCTAGAGAAATACTCCGTTTTCCTCCATTCGCGGATATCCTATCATTTGTAAGGAGGGCAAGGTCGTCTCGTCCTTTTATTTATCAAATGCGAAGTATTAAAGAACGCTACGTTCGCAGTTAACGGGTAGTCAAGACGAAGTGTGGGTATCTACATATACTTACGTATCTTCCCACCCTTCTGCAACGATGGCTAATTTGTAAGGAAGGGAAAGGGTCGATGTTTTGAGCGGGTTTGACGTCATAGCGACTATGACCACAATGAGTTAGCTAAAAAGTTAGCAAAGTAGGTGTCTGATTCGAGCCATATGTATGTGTGTGATATTGTTAGATTTGTATTAAATAATCTACTTACTTATCTAGGTTTCCAAACATGTATGCCAAATCTCATTATGTGTATGTTTGTTCACGATGAACATTGGATGAATGTCTATGAAATCAGTAAGTCTTTTTCTTTATATTATAGGTATATTTGTTAGTGTTTGATCAGTGTCTGCTTACCTACTGCCTGTCTGTTTCACTTTAAAATAATCGTAACTACACATTGGAATTCTACCTACACATATTTATATCACATGTTATCAATAATGTGCTACGTTCAGTTTGCCTTCTTTACCGGCACCCCGAATAGTAAAGACAAAGTATCGATACCTAGTCGATAGTATCCCGCTAACGCCCCATCCCTATGCGGCGGACAGACGCAGTGTCGCCTCGCCGGGCCAGCCAGCGGCAGTGGCGCGCCGCGAGCCCAGCTGTCAACACCTCCGTCCGCGCTCGCTCGTCCTGCCAGCCCGCTCCACGCTCAACTCGCTCCCACAGATCGATAACAACAAACTGCAACAAAAAAACAAACCATCCAACCACCCGCGTCAACCCAAATTTACACATCCCCGACTTTATGTAACCTCGCCGAGCCCAATGACATCGAGTCATATAATCGCGTGGCGCACCGGCGTCAACAATGTAGTCATAGTGACGCCTCGTGTTGACTCTTTGACGCTTTAAATGTTTAGAAATGTTTATTTCTATAGACCCGTTTGTTACGTGTTAATTGTTGTAATAATAGCGTTATGATGACAATAATTTTGTGCGGCTAGCGTATTGTGTTACGGCGAAAATGGGAAATGGAATGAACAAGGTGATTTGTATAAAGTTTGTTTTAATTTATCTCAGTTTTAGTTGTGTTGAAAGTTTGGCATCAGAATGCAAGCAGGCAGCGGTAGAAAGTTACGTAATTCATAGCGCGTGGCTCGTAGCGTCCGTAGCTCCGTAGCTTCCGTAGAGGTCTACGAGAATCTACCAAAAAAGACCCAAACATCAATTTGTTATTACTTTTATTGTTGTCATTATTGCAATTTTTATATTTGAATACATTATATTTTACTTTTTGTTTTGAAATATAAAATATTTATAATAAATAATATTATAATAAATATAAAAGTTACCTGCTTACTTTTTTGTACATACCTATTTACCTGGGATTCTTGTACCTATCAGTGTCCATATACTATAATCGGTATATACAAACACATTTAAACATCACAATTCATCATATCTACATAGAAGATTCGAAGAAATGTTAGAGATGGTCTTAATAAAGCCTTATCTTTAATTAAGTTATGAAAGAGATCTTTCATTGCGAAAAGATAAAAGGTCTTAAATTTATTTTTAAATCTTTTAATTCTGTTAAGTCCCTATTCTGTTTGACATCGTTTATCTTTGCCAGTTTTTGTACCGCCAAATAATACAAAAACACTTAACTTTCTTATAATTAGTATCAATATCATCAACATTTATCTACCCACAGACTTTTCCTTTTTGATACAAAATATGTAATTTTTGTGGCTGACCGATAACCATAGCATTGAGCTATTTGGAAATTTAATTCTCAATATGATAACATTCGGGACTATTTTATAGTAGTACGAGTATAGTATAAAAAGCTATTTGACATTACAATAAAAATAGGCTACGGATCTTTACCATTACATTTATTCGTTTATTTGACCTCCATGAATAAGCAAAGTAATTACAATTTAGTGCCATTCTAACTAGCATTTTTCAAGCTCCCAACCAACATAAATATTTCTTAATGACATTCCAATGCTTTGAATACCGCTCTCTTACTTAGAACTTATTATTAGCTCAAATTTTTGTCATAGCTTACGCTTACCAATGCCTTTACAAGTGCTTATGGTCACGTAAAATTTTCATAACATGTCTTTATGGAGTACGCATACAAAGTTTTTAAAAACATCTTTAAAATTTTTAACTAACTAAGGCCGGCTTGATATCTGCTGAGTATCAGTTGTGTGTGCCACCAGCAGCGCCCCGCGGTTTTACCCGCGTTTATCCTAGACCATGTATACAGATTTATCTAACGTAACTTATGTGCCAATCCAGAGTCTATTCTATACCTATACCAAATTAAAACTTTCCTTCAAAATATACGTAGCATAGTATATAACTTTAGGTATTAACGGTAGTACTTACGTAGCTTAATTATGTATAATTTATAAAGTTTAACTTAGAATAATCGAGGATTACAGATTGAAACAAAAAGCCTTCAGATAGAAATTCATATCCATTACGAATTAACGGCGGTGGCATGAAAATTCTAAGCATCTAAATTCCTACATGGGTCGTATAATTTGGCAACGGGTCTGTAGGCAATAGCTAGATCGTAAACCCCAGTTATGGCATGATACGACTGAATTAGGTCTCTAGTACCTATCTGTACAAGCCTACCCGTTTCATGATATCCTCATCAACGATCTGGCTTCTTTTTTAACCTACTACGACTATAAGAAGGAGATTATCTGTTTCGACTGGATGTTGTTTTTATTCGCATTTTCTATACATATATGAGATTGATAAAGTAGTTGCGTGCCATCAATAACGTATTGGCAGGATCTAATACTGTTTTTTCTGATTTATTTAATTTGGTACTGTCTAATTTATTTAGTTTGGTATTTGTGTTGTTTGTGTTTGGTGTGTATTTGGTGTGTCTTATTTGGTACTGTATCGTTTACCTATTCGTAGACCTATGTACATATATCTACAAATAGGTAAACTATAGCGTGCAGTTAAACCTACAGTCCACATTTTTTAAACAAAAAGGTATCTTTACATTGGAGAAAAGATTTACATTTCAATGAGCTTTACTCAAGACCGCCATTGTACCAACCAATTAACTTACATCATTATAGAAGGCGTGAAGGCAGCAGACGGCATAGTTCTAGCTATTATTTAGTACTAGCTGTGCGCGCGACTTCGTCCGCGTGGAATAGTTATTTTGGGCTTCATATTTATTTTTGCAAACAACCTCTTCAGCTTTATAAATTATAGCTGTTACCCACGACTTTCTGAACCATTTTCGCAGCACACGTAACGGAAAACCCTCAAAGATGAATAATTTTCCCCGTTTTTTCCACAGTGTCCGTTGTTTCTTCGCTCCTATTATTTGCAGCGTGATGTAATATAGCCTAAAACCTTCCTCGATAAATGGTCTATACAACACAATGGTAATTTTTCAATTCGCACCAGTAGTTCCTGAGATTAGCGCGTTCAAACAAACAAACAAACAAACAAACTCTTCAGCTTTATAATATTAGTATAGAAGTATAGATTATTTGTCCTACATCGGTCACATCGATTGACCTCAACAACATTTCAGTAGGTAGGGTGAATAATTAACGTATAAATTAATACCTTTTACTCTGAAATTCAAATATGAACTATTGTTACTTTCGGAAAATTGTTTCCACCGCCTTGTTATTTTTTGCTACCGAAAAAGACAATGTAATAACGAATTTAGATACGAATAGACATATGAAAAGGCGGACGAATAGATATTGATATAAAAGCGACGCATCAATTTGTTGATTTGTTTTATATACTTTCGCGCTTCAAAACGCAAGCGGTACGTGACAGAATTTTATAGTTTTATAGTCATGAGCGAGTGTGGCGTAGCGGTTCCATTGTGTGCTTTTCATTCAGACGCACCCGGGTTCGAATCCGGCCCTACACCAATGACTTGTATTTTCAAGTTATGTGTGGATTTGCACTCGCTTAACGGTGAAGGAAAACATCGTGAGGAAACTGACATGTTTGAGGACTACAATATCCGAGGACATGTGTCTTCCGTGGAAGGACCTGGGCGCCCACCACGATGTATCTGCCCAAGAAAACTCCCCTAGCGGATTAATTCTGCGGGGGAGTCACGACCCTCAGTCATGAGGAATACGACTCAAGAGAGAGATAGTCATGAGTCTCGGAACGTATGTAGGCTTTGGTCATATGTTTTATCCCGAAATACGCTATTTAAGCCTCCGTCTTTCTTTCTCTGCATACTGCTCGTACAGAATTATTGGCGTACCAACCAACAAACATATTCACATTCATTTATATGCGTTGATGCACCAAACTCGACCTTTAGGGTCTCGTAAATCATAAGTAACATGCGGCTGGCAACGGATGAGAAAAACGATATTTCGGATCCGAGTAAACAAGTCGAAGGTCAAATTGTTTGCGCAAGCTTTGCTCAGAAAACATCGCCCGTCCTTAACTGCTGTTTGCTTAGACGCGGGAGAAGCTCTGATAGATATGTATAGGTATAGGCAGGTAGGTATACGTAGATTAATCAAGCCGTTTAGGTAGGACTGGGCAGTAGTTATATCTGGATCTGTCTAAGAGAAAATGACAATGTTTCGTACATCCATAATTATATAATCAAATCATCATCTTATTCGATTCAGTTACGGGATGAATAGTGTAAAGTGAGAGGCCTATGATTAATGATTTGTGGAGTAAATGATTTCAAGAGTAACGAATTATCAACAGTTCTGCTATTTTTATATTTGTACTAGTGGACGCCCGCGGCTTTGTTCGCGTTATTTTGAGATAAAAAGTAGCCTCCGACACATTCGGGACTTCATACTACCTACATAGCAAAAATCATGAAGATGCGTTCAGCTGTTTTAGCATGATGAGCCACATATAAACAGACAAAAATTCTATGAATTCTTCTCTCTTCAGCTTTATTATATGTATGGATAGATAATCATGTCGCTATGACATAATTATAAAATGAGCGATGAATCTAACTAAGTACTTTTAACTCATCATTAGTTTTATATTACTGGATACCACTTGGTTTGTTATAAAACAGCTATGTCACTTTCATGACCCTACACTACGATCATATCGTAAATCACGACTTGTCACTCCATTGCATCGCAAAACAGGAACAGACTAAAATCTCACTTTCGTTTTAATATAATGGTATAATTGCTTGCTACGCAGCAGTATTTTCAGTTTTCCCGAAATCATTCCAATCAACATCTGGTCGACTAAAATACCGTAATGAAATTCAGAGCATGCTCTCTCTGTATAAATGATAATGAACCTTTCATCCATACAGTCCCATTCAATGTTATAGCTTTGCTGAAACTGCAGTGTTCCAAATTATCATAACGTAATTTTAAAATGAGTTTGTTCGTGTGAAATTGGTAATAAAATATGTAGATTTATCAGTTCGTTACTCTTGTAAATCACAACAATTGTGATATTTTGTCTATACTTAGGTATATTTTATTTACGAGCATGTTATGTTATGTAGGCTTTTTGCGCTGTATCTAAGAGATGGCTGTGATTCGATTTTAGCTTTGAAAAAACTTGGCAACATTATGTAATCCAAGATTAATATTACTTACTTACTTCGCAAAAAACCGTATTTGTCTTGTTTTATGCCCCTTAGAACCCATTAAATGATTTTTAATTGAGGTAAATCCAAAACAAATATACCCTATAGGTAATTTAGATGGTTATTACCATCACAAATATTTATCACCCCCGATACCCGATACCACTTATAGTGTTGACACATGTATACCATTGTTTTCCAAAAGACATGATTTCTAGTAGCATGAGTAATATGTCAACTTCACTGCCTCGACAGGGCATGGCCTGAACACGCCATATTTTGTTAGTCACGCGACTGCAGCAAATGGAATATTCTACTTGGTTCTATTTTACCCCATTGGGTTGTCTAACTAATTCTATTTTTTTTCATATAAACTTAGAAAAAGATAAAAAAAATATTTCAACCTATCTAAACTAAATTCGAAATAGAAACTCAAACCTAGGAAACTTATAAAATAAAGAAAATAAAGGGCATTTTGCAGCTAGAGTTGCTTACTAAAATCAGCTAGGACAATTTAACGTATCATATCATCCGACCCACGGAAGCGGCCAAAATGGAAATGGCACTTTTTGGTCACCCATCAAAGGACTGACCGCGTCGACCTTTGCTTAACATTGGTGATCGCATTCGATTGCCTCTGCCAGTTGTGCTACGGGCGCTTCAGTGAGTAATGTGTTTAGAGATAGTAGGAATATATGTAGGTGATGTTGTTTTCGTACAATACGAAACATAAATTTTATGGCTTATGCAAGCATTTGCATAAATAATACCGAGATCAGCTAATAACAGAGGCAGGTAATATTTGAGGCTATTAAATAGACCAAAGCTTTATGACGAACTTTTGAAATATAATGGTTTTTTAAATGTTTTAACGACTACCTACTCAACTACTTAAATACAATCGATTTATTGGCAGGGAAATAAAATCTTTGCTATATAATATATATTTTCATACAATAAGTGAATTTTGCCTATTAATTGGCGATTTCCATACATATTTTAAGCAACTTCTGTCACTGTCGATACTTAGATGGGTGACCGCGTACAAACCAAAGTTGAAGTTACTTTAAAGTTACATTATCATCGAGAATGGTGTAACGATAATTAGGTTCTAGTGATCTAAATACTTAAAACTCAAAGGTCAAAGGACTGACTGAAATAGTTATTTATAAACGCACAACCCAAACCCCTGGACGGATCTGGCTGAAATTTGGCATGCAGGTAGATGTTATGACGTAGGTATCCGCTAAGAAAGGATTTTAGAAATGCTACTTATAAAGGGGTGAATAGAGGATGCAAGTTTAACATCTTAATGCGAGTGAAGCCGAGAGCACCCAATAGTTAATCATAGTCATATCATAATAGAGCTCTCAGAGGATTTCCAGAGTAAGACACTCTCATACTAACTTCTGCCATTGTAATGGTTTAATCGGCTATCATTATTATTTTTGTACATAAGTAAAAAATACAGAACCTTGTAAGTCACACAGGCTATGTTAATATCTAAATCAAATCCAGAAAAAACTCTAGCTAAGCCAAGCAATAACTAGGTTTCCAATATATATTTCGATTCGTTTCTGTCGGCATACCTTATCTAATGCATTCCGTATCAGGTTGCAATCCGCCTGTCATTCCAACCTGGCGACATTGCTAGAAGCTACCTAGTACCTACCTGGTACCTATAGGTATACCTACTGAGTAGGCAGATAAGAAGTGAGAACATCTACACTTGCAGTCTGTGAATTGTGCTGGTCTTCAAAGGAATAGTGAATAGTTCTATTATGTCTAGAGTAAGGGTATAACATTAAAGACTTTAAAATCACCCAGCGTGGGAATTGTAGTCAAATGCCTATTTGCTAAAATCGCGTTCGTTATTTTATTCGCATTTTTTTAGCCTGTTTGAATATTGGAGGCTTTATGGACAGGATAATTTCATAAAGGCCTCTTAATTGCCTATTGCTGGGCAATGGTGCTAAAAAAGTAGGTATGAATCAATAAATCAATACTTTTTTACCATAACCCATTCACGATATTATTATAATAATAAATCAATTAATCAGTCAACACTATAATCCCAAACAAAGTGTAACATTAACAATGTAAATATAACTCCTAAAATTCCTTTAAGACTTTTTAATATATTTCTTTTTTGTTGCAAAATCTAACTCTCCTCTTATGATGACGAATCTCTTGACTGTCAAGACATGTCCTCGAGAATGCCAGCGCCTGTATCTGAGGAGCTGTTCACTTCTCTTTGTGACACGTTTGCATCTCGCGGCTTAGAAATTCAAGCATCTGACATCACACTGCTAAGGAGGAATGCATTTGCAATGTGTACCTCGAAAAATGGGCTGAAAATATAGTATAATGTTGAACTGTTGTATGTAAATAGAATGTTAAAAAAATAAAAAATAAAATAAAACTATTAAATAAATATAAATAAAGACACAATAAAATGTACATAAGAAGTACAAGTTTTTACGGTAGAAAAAGGTTTTTTGTCTACAAAAGTTTGGTACCATAAATACACTTCTAAAGTATCATAATATCGATATATAACAATCTATTTACAGAATAGAATTAAAGTTTACCAAGTTCATCGATAAATTAAATATCAAATCGGATGGTTTTACTTTACACTCATACGATATTCGGATCACGTAAACTTTCAAACTCGGCCGAAGTATAAACCTTCTTCAATGTAACGTTCTCACTTCTCTCGTCGATCCATCATAGATTTATGTTCGCATGACTTCCGCCGAACTAAAATAAAAATATTACAAAAAACAAGAAAATCGTGTGAACCAATTTTTCGACGAACCCTTTTACGTTCAGCCTACGGTTATGACCTAGCAAATATGGACCCTATTACCAGCTAATAAGGTATCAAGTAGGGAGGTCACCTGCAAATTTTTGCTGTACCTTCGGAATCCAAGTTGTTCCGGGTAAAATCCTGTTTATTGAACCGTATAGGCCCACTTACACAAACAACGACCGCCTATGCCATATTTTTCAGACCGGTATCCTTTAATGGAGCTTTTTGGCCATCCCACGCAATTTCAATAAATTCATTTCTATTCATTTAATTAAATGAAATCAATATTTTTAGTACGTTTTATCCAAATAAGTAAAAGTTATTTCTGTGATTAACAGTCACACATATAATCTCTCCCTTTGTAATATTAGGTGAAATTAATATAATTTTCTGTTTCAAACGAACTATTGTTCATGCGGATTCTCAGAACTTTGCCAACATTTATTGGAAGCCCTATTTCGTGTAATTTACCAAAGCAATTATTTCAATCTACAATATTTATTTTATATCCAACATTAAGGTTCGCTAAACACGACTCTCATTCCAGAAAAGTTGGTAATTTCTTTGAGAATTTCTGTCCAATGATGGCGGTTCAATATCGAGTTTCTAATTATCGTAGAACAAGGCAATGAAAATGTTGTTTGCAATATTAGCACCGCTGTGGAAAAGTTGTTTTATGTTGTATTTATGTTTGGAGTTGGTAACAAACCTGAGTTTTGCAGGACCGGGTCGGTAACACCGATCTAATGGTCGTTAAAATGAAATTAGTCTGGTGTAGGTGATGTTGAATTTTGATTGTGAGGGTCCTTGAACAGCGTTCTTCTGCCAAATTGAATGCTCACTACAGACACAAAATATTGTTCCTCAAACAAAACATTACAATATTGTACTTTATTGTGCTGAAATTAAGCAGTAATATTGCACTCCGCTGCACAAATATGTAATAAAAAAATTGTGCCTTAATATGAGACACGGTACATTTTAGTTATACCTCTTTAGAAAACTTCTTCTAGTTTCCAGTGAAGTTTTGTAAGAAACAGCTGGTCCCTAGTGGCAGTAGTAAAACAAAATATACATCTTGGCACAAAGTTTAATTTGTCACATACTATCAGGGTCTCGCAGACCCGCTTACCTTCGTTAATCCTTGACAAACAATAACTAGTTTATGTGATTATTCACGGATCCAGAGATTAAACTACTAGTAAGTAAATTATACCAAACTAAATTCAAGTCAGCCATGGAATTTACACTGCGATAATTTATACAATAATAAAAATACATATATAAATATTTCGGGACATATCACACATCGCCATCTAACCGCAAACTAATATACTAAGTAATATAAACGGAAGATTAATTCACAATTTATTTTTAGGTTTCCTTAGTGTCTCCTCTACTTTTACATAGTAAGAACACCCGATTTCACCGATAAAGCATTATGAATTAATCAACTAATGGAACAAGTGACAACCGCAAAATACTAACTGATACCATGAAACGGACACCCATAACACCCAATTTATCGTTTTCATGATATATCAATTTGTATTCACCGACTATAATTTCGTTGCGAGATTGAAATATTATACTTTGATCCCACAATAAATAGTCGGCAGGCTAAAAGCTGAGCTATAGATCAAATAGAGCCCATTTAATTGATTGCTCACTTAACTGCAGTTCGCGGTTACTACGAGAGAAACCCGCAATATCGGAGTTTCCATGGCAACCACTGGCTTTAACATGCTAAAAGTGAATCGTTGTTAGATTCATTGTATGATTCGGTGTTATGTGAACTTGAATTTACGATTTTCGAGTGTTTTAATGGTAAAAAATTTTTCTATAAGTACAATGAAAATTTTGCAAATTTTCCTCCAAACTTCAATATGAAGATGGCACCCAATGCATAATACGAGTATATCGTTAATTCCTTACTGGTACTAATAATGGTAATGGTACTAATACTGGTGGTAATTGGTTAGCGTTAAACGATGTGGTTTTAGACTATCTATAGGTTTCTGACTACTATGTACTTCTGAAAATTTACGAAAATAATCAGTACATAAGATAATATATATAGAAATACCATTCATTTACGAATACGTGGGCGCTGTATCTTTGGATTTCTCAGATTTGGCGATTCATTTTAGCTGTGCTATAATCTAGCTCGCTCAAACTGATTTAGTCGTAGCCCATCTCAGCGGAGCGAGTTAGACTTTTGAGAGCTAATTCTCAGGTGCTAAGAGTTTCTCAAATAAAATTGTTAGAAGTTCCGACGCTTGAGTTACTTGGTCAATACAGAGTTTAAAGTGTGTTTTATTGTGTTAGTTTTTGTTAACAGGTTCGTACAGAAATTTTGACGATATCGTGTTTGATAATTTGTCTCTTTTTCAGTTTTTATTATAAATTTATATGTATCGGCAAGGATCTATTTAAAGTAAAATAACCTCATATAAATACAGATTATAAATGTGTTTAGATTGAAATTTAAGCTATTCCCATAAGCGCGTATTGTTTGCTAATGTTATCATTGTAAATTTTTAAATCAGATTGTACGGAAAATGCCTTGAAGTCTAATTTAGGTACCTTAACCATAAGTTTGAGACAAAAAACAATACTGTAAGTCACTTTTGGCCGTAACACCTTGAATGAAAGAACCTTTTACTTGGTTTCCATGCAATTCCTTGTCTCCGAACATCCCAATTCATTTTGTGTTTTATTTCCTCTTTCTACAAAACTGTCCCTTACGTTTCCTTTTATTTTCACCCGTATATTTGTGTTCCCAGGTGCTCCCCGGTCTGTACGTGGGAAATTACCGGGATTCGAAGGATCCGATGCAGTTAGAAAAGTACAAAATAACACACATTCTATCAATACACGACGCGGCGCGGCGACTACATTCTGTGAGTATCTTTTTTATCATAGTCATAGTCATAGGCATTTATTTGAGAATTGTAAAGGTTGAAAGAAACACCTGAACAATCACCCTGATAGGGTATGCAAATACATATGTCTGAGTGAGAAGCGGCCCGAATCATATCATAGATTTCTCGTTTAAAAAGACGTCTACAGAGTAGTAACATTTCGTAGTCAAATATATTCTTATGGCACGGGCAAAATGTTCTAAGTTTACAATACTTTTTATGTTTTCTGGTAATTTATTAAACAATTTAATTGCCATTGATTTAGAGTCCATACTTAGCATTTGCAATCAAGCTTTTGAAGTTTTTAGTTATGTGGGAACCTGAGTGGGTATTTGCGCGGAATGTCAGCTACTTTTATAAAATATTCCAGGTGTCTCATTACAAAATTGCATGCCTCATAATATATACAAGGTGTAACAGAAGGGTGTGACAATACTTATACTATACAAACCTATGTATATATAGAATACAGCCCACTAGGTTTCAGAATTCTAAAAGTCATAGATTTCGAGTAATCATAAGTTGAACTTTCATTAAAACTTTAAGACTTGCAACCCTACATCTTATCATTTAGAGCGTTCATTGACTTTTGACAAATTTTAATTTGTCAATAAAAAATTCAATTAAAAATATTAATTTCACTATTTTTCTACAATTATGCCTGGACTAGTATTTTCAAACGCCGAGTATTACGACATGGTATTGTGCGTGGGTGCTTCGAATGGCAGCTACCACGGTGCACGTCAGCTCTATCGCCAACGTTTCGTGGACGGTAGACCACCTGATGCACAGCGAAAGCTTCCTTCCTACGGATGCATTCGGCGAATGTGCCTGCGACTGCATAGTACGGGCAGTTTCCATGATTCCCGCAACGATGGTCGACCTACTACTCGAGAGATCAGAGAGTCAAATCTGGAGACGCAAATTCTGGAGCATTTTGAAGAGAACCCGAGGACCAGCACACGTAGAGCTGGCGCAGAGTTTGAGGTTCATCACATGGTAGTTTGGAGGACGCTTAGTAGCATTTTGAGCCGTTTATGTGAAATAAATGTGATCACTCGCTAGGGCTGCCACGAAATCAAGTGAAAAATATTATCTAATTTTTGTATGGTAAAAAATATATGCGATTTAATTTTTCATATTTTGGTATATGACTCCTTACATGATATATATGTATACTCTTTAATATTGTCACACCCTTCTGTTACACCTTGTATATATTGATGCAAATGTCAAAATATTAAATTCAATGAAATATTGTTTGTGGAATTGCGGTTTCGTTATGTCTGGAGCTTTAAATTTGAGCAAGAATACGGATACATTTTTTCTGAGCCACGAACAAATCATTTATATCGGACAGTTATTTAAATTTAAAATCATTTATGCAATTAGAACCATATACGAGTACATACGAACAATGTGAGTGCGTTGGCAGCAGTATAGCTTAAAGTGGAGCATACGTTTTTTTTGCTCTGAGATGAATTGTGTCTTTTTATATAAAAAATACTTATATTTGAGACCAAAAAATTATAAAACAATTGAAAATTTAAAAGGTATATCTTAACTATTTTCTGTTTTTTTCTTGTTAACGATAAATTATAGAAATAATGAATGTATTTTTCATTAATCTATCTTATAGCGGGAACCGAACTTGACTTATCATCAGGGGCACCTAATTTCATCTTTGCAGCTCGCAGATGGATTAGGTTTCCCTTTACTTTCTATTATTAAAACATTTTGTGGTAAATATAACAGCTTTAAGTGCTTTAAATTATTAACAAGTACATATAAGCTTATTTCACGAATGAATGTGGTTTTTCTCACTACTTTCTTTCATCTATTCAGTCGGGAATTTCTCATACATTCGCAAATCCCTGAGCTCAGGAACGGATAGATAAATAAATCAAAAGTAACTAGATGTTTGGGAGAGGCATTTTATTCATAAGGGCAGTTCTAATATCGTTAGGCTTTTGTTGTAAATGGTAGTAAGTACAGAAAGTTTTCGTTCACGTAGATAGTTTGTCAATTTAGTAAGCAGTAGATTTCAGGAATAGGCTCGTAATGGTCGTAATTACTTCAGATATGTCGTTATAGTGACGTTTATTAGCTGCTTATGGGTAAAGTATGAAATTGAACTAGTGTTGCGATACTCGAAGTTCTTGGCTAATATATTATTATGTATAGGTACATATATCCAACATGTAAGGTCGCGCATGTCGTATTTAGTTTACGGTCTTACAGACTTATAGATAATAATATTTTTCTTAAACGCATGAAATTAGTCATTAAACCATAGAAGCATGATTTTTAATGTCAATCCTGTACATGGGTAACTGAAACGTTAGATACAAATAATAAAAAAAATATGAGAAAGTAAGAAAAGTGATTTGGCAATGCCTTTTTATTCCTTCTTCTTATTATCATTCGAGAGGGGTCAACTCTGCTATCGAGAGTTTATTAAGCCTTAAACGCCTCTGACATGCCTTAACGACTGCCCTACTTTGACAAATAGCCGGGACCTACAATTTATCGTGTCATCCGACCCACGGAAGCGCCCGGAATGGAATGCCACTTTTTGGTTACCCATCCAAGCACAGGCCGCGTCAACATTTGTTTAACATTGGTACAATAATCGCATGCGATTGCCTCTGTCAGCTGAGCTACGGGCGCTTCATTCTTCTTTATTTGTTTGCTAAAGTTATATTATGTAACTTTTTATGTCCTGCCAGTTGCAAAAAAAAAGATAAAACCTAACTCCTACACACTTTTCACACTAATTACCTACGTCTATCATCCCTATCCAAACAGGCTGTAACATTCTATAAGGTTACCTAATCACGTCTACATTATGCACAAATATAGCGGTTGATGTGAGGTCCCGTGCTATAATTAGTTTAGCCTAGAAACTTTAGCGGTGAGATTTGATTTGTTTGACATAAACTGATGCAGATGTGTACGTGAATTGAATGACTTAATGAATATTCATGGATTAGGGGCTGTTTAACATCTTTTATTTTTAAAGTAAATGTTTATCTTTTTACACATTAAATTAAATAGATTACTTTCAACAATAAGGCTGATACTTGTGACACTAGTCTCTATTTTTATTTGTGTTTGTATGTTTTGTGTCAATAATAAAGTGTTTATCAATGCATCTTTTTTGCACAACACATATCAGTCAAGCAATTCTCATGATGAAACTTACTGCATAAAATATATATAAAATATATAAAGGACATTGACAGTAATTTAAACTTGTAAACTCAATTCATTTCGATTAATTACATTGTTATTTAATAAGCTGCTTTTTGAGCTGAACAAATGGAGTGGTTAAGTTAAGACCCGAGTTATAATTACTTTAACCACACCTTGCTGACGAGTTTCATTTCGTCTGACAACTCTGGGACAATCTGACGCTCGCACGGCAATTACTTGATTCACGGATAGAGGGGGATGTGTGTACCTGAACATAGACATAGAGTTTAATAGTTTGATAGAAGACTATTTTCATTTCACACAACGCCATCTAGCTAACAACGCTAACAACGCTAGCACCACAATATAAAATGCTTGTGTTATATATACTAGAAAACGGATTTATTAAATAAGTCATCATCCAAAAAATAAACTAACAGCTGGTCTCAATGTACTCTGTATATTCAATCAATCAATCAATCAAATATACTTAAGGTACTTACACCAAAATAAAGAACACAATTAACATAAAAAGGTGGAAGTAATCAGGGACTTTGGGCGACCTTATCACTAAAGTGATTTCTTCCAGGTAACAGGTTTGGACAATTACTAGATATAGGTATACTGTTCAAATTATCCAGTTAAATTGGTTAGATGACATGTGCTGAGTTAAATACGATAATGTAAAGACTTCGTATATTGGGAACCAGAATAAACCCCACAGAACAACGATCGGGCCACATCGCCCCCGCGCGCGCCCCCCCAGGGCGACAAGCATGGACTTCAAAGCTCTGTGCTAAACCCTGACTAGTCAGTAGTACAAAAGCAGTTTCCTTGACTGATAAAAGTTTTCATGAACACAATTTCGCCTACAATGCATATTTAAATTTTAAATGGATGTGTATGTATGCTGCGCCATTCATTTGGATTCCTAATGACGTTACAATTTTAAACTATTTTAAATAGTTTCTAACTAATTGTACCTCGGACCGATTCTCATCCATCTCAGCCCTGTAAGTGTTAATTTTTTTTTTATTAACCTATACTGTCCCACTCCTGGGCCTAAAAGTTTAAAAAGTTTTTTTTTCAAGTTGTAATATAACTTACGAAAATAAGTGGTTTTAATTTTAAAGCATTTTTAATTTAAATTCTTTGCTAGCGGTGCCTTTCAGTTACGTGTAGTGATAAAAATTGCTAGCCAGTCTAAGTAATAAATAACCTTCTGTACCAAATTTCGTTATATTGAACCGCTCAAATTTTGCTTCGAAGGTGAACAAACATTCACACACAAACTCTCGCTTTCACATCATTAATGAAATCAAAGAATAACCCTTTACGTACTCGTAAGTATGATCACGTCACCTCTCTCTCTGTGTAATATCTGCCAAGCTCGATGTTCCACGGTACAACTTTGAGCATTACTCAGTTTAATTGTACATGTCACACAGTGTGGTAAAAACACACACAGCGCGAGTTTCGGGCTCTGTTTACTGTTTAATTTAGATGTTTTGCATTTGAAACGCAATAAAGTGCTATAAATTACATGTTTGTTTTTCACGTTTTCAGTTGGTTTGCAAAAAAACGATGTATTATGTTGAAATGTTTTACGCGGTATTGTAGAAGCTACATGTGGCGTCTTGATAACGCACATTTAATAATTTTGTTTAGTCTGTAATTACAATGTATATTTAGTCTGTGTAATAAAATGTAAATTTAGTCTGTAATTATTTTAAGATGATTTTAATCTGCAAATATATTCACTCTCTCGCTTTTTGGACTTTTCATCGCCCGGTTTGGGGCATGTTTCTTCTCCGATTAAAAATAGGAATAAATATCAAGTAGGTCATTTGCTATAGGATTATAACACCATATAGGCAGGACAGTAACTCAACACCATAAACTGCTAGGTATATACATTTCTTGAGTTAGGTAGGTATTCCAGCTATGCTAGCAAATAACCATTATTTGATTAACCACAGAGATAAATATATTAATATTACGGGTCATTACAAATAGAGTTATAACATCTAATTAACATTAAGATGAAATCGATTTCTTTATTCTCTCTTGAAATTTTTATGCATTTTTTGCAATTTTTCGTTTTTGAAGCATCGTATATATATATTTTAGTTACTGTTTAGTTGCTGCATTATTCCTAACAATTGCTGTATTTTCGTACTGTTCATTACAGTCCAGTGGAGCTTAAAACTGGGCCACTATGAAAAGAATAGTTGAAAGAAGTTTATGGTTTCATTTACTAATGGAGCTATTGTGTTGTATAACAGCTCGGATTCCGTTTAATAGCAATTACAATCTGGATTTTAGTGCTGTTGTGTGGAATTAATTGCGAAGTTTATTGCTTGCAAAGATTTTGTTACTTATTCACTATTCTAGCTGTTGCTTACTAATTTATCAATCGAATTATGAATATATCGATATTAAGAGTTGATTGGATTGGTGAAACTATAAGCTTTTATGACGATGAGAATACCCAAGCATAGTCCAATAATAATCAAGCCAAATTACTCTTCTTTTTATAGAATTTGTAAGTATGTACCTAATTTTCTGAGACCTTACACGCATTAAGTTTTTTTTACGTAGGATAGGTTTACGTTTGACTACAGCCTGTCTGATGTTAAGCATCGCTGCAGCCTAGAGTTATACGTATCTACAAAATACAAATACAAAATCATTTAATTCATCTTAGAAGTGGTAAGAATAAGGTCTTAGAAGTGCCATAATTAAAGCTATTATCTCAAAATAGTTCGAGCGAAGCCGCGGGCGTCCACTAATCTTTAATAATACTTCTCTCTTGAGTCGTATTTCCTCATGACTGAGGGTGGTGACTCCCCCGCAGAATTAATTCATTAGGGAAGTTCTCTTGGGCAGATAGACTGGCCTGTTAGCTTAGTTGGTAGTGGCTCTGCCTTCTAATCTAGGGGTTGCGGGTTCGATTCCCGCCTGACACAAGTATTTATGTAATTCAAAATTTATAATTACTTGTGTTGAGTCTGGTCGTTTGTATGTATAATAAGTATGTATTTACAAAAGAAAAGTATATAAGTATTATATCCGTTATCTAGTACCCACAACACAAGCGTTTGCTTAGTGTGGGGCTAGATGGCGCTGTGTGCAATGTCCCGGAAAAAAAAAAAAAAAATTTATTTATTTGCCAAAGAAATTATGTCACAAAATGTTTGAAATCCTCTGACCTCGTGGTAGCCGTTAGGCTGTGTTACGAGGCCAGAGTCATCTCCCAGTATATATCTAGTTAAATTATAATTACGTCTTATGAGCTAGGTGTGTATCTGTGCAAATACTTCGCGAATGCGAACATCTACGACAGTTACATTGAGTAGAGTATGTACATGTACGGCAACTTGTTTCTGCTTCATGTTGAAACCACGGAATCAATATGTACCACAGAAATCTAAATAAACTTAGATTTCTGTGATATGTACGATATGTAATATTTAAATGTTTAGGTTCAAGCTAGGTTAGGACCCGCATTCATACTAATCCAATGTTTATGCCGGATTTTCTCTCAGTAATTTCAATATGAGAAGAGAACATAGAACATATGCAAGCATTGTATTCTTCCATCATGATTAATCACTAAACATGTTAGTACCTGGCACGCACAACGCAGGCTAAAAGCGAAATAGTGTCGGCTGTAGGTCGTTTCCGTCGACAGACATAATTAATTATACGGCTAATTTGTAGCTTCGGGCAACATTGATGTTTTAGAAGGTATTAGTTGCTATTTAATTAACTTGAAAAATGAGCCTCTTTAAGAAGCAAGGAGGATAATTGAATATTTCTAAAGTTTTTGTGCTTATAAAATAGACTCACGATTTAGCTTTATTTCTAATATCAACGATGTACGATTTTATTATAATTGAATATATTGTTAACTTTTCGTATATGATTTACAGTTACTAAGCCCAAACACTGAGATCTGGCGTAATTAAGATTATATTTTTATCATATAAGTAAGTAAATTATGTTTATTAAACCCAAAATTAGTTGGCATCTACTTTTTTCTTCTCCATCTGACTAAACAGTATGAAAGTACGAAGTTGCCAGACATTTACTTAGTCATGCTTAAAAGATTTATGACTCAGTATTATTATAATAAAGTGTTTCGATCTAGATAAATCAGCAGAGTTGTTTTCGCATTTGGCATCGCAAGTCAACTTTGTAACTTGACTATACATTATGTGGAGGGTTTGAGCCGAGATGGCGTTATGCCAAAAATGTGCTCTATTTTTGGAGCAATTCGTATTTTAATATTCATGATTTATAAGAAGAATATTTGTAGTCTTTATAGCTTGTATTGACTTTGGTATACCTACCTTGTTAAATTTAGATAGATGACTACTATTTGAATATTGTTTAAAGTAATAGTCATAAGCAGTGGAATTATTTATTTATTTTTTTTAATAATAATCAAAACGGCCGAAGCTAATTATAATTAGGTACTTTACTAGCAGCGCCTCGTAGAGCTATCTGCACTAATTCAGAATAAAAAAGTAGCTTACGTCCCGAATCGGTCCAGCCGTCAAACCGTGAAGATGAAACAAACATATTCACACACTTGTAAACTTACGATTTTTAAATAAATGAGAATGAGAACTTATAAAATAAAGTATCTATTCCATTTTTAATAATAATCCATAACATCGAACAAAACCCTTTTCACCGCAACTTCACTAATCCCGTCACAAATTCAGTCATACCGCGCTGTAAAACGTAAGTGGCCATTTTCAAAGATTAAAAACATCATACTCACTAGGTACCTACATAACGAGTTTGGACGAGGCTTGCGAACGAGTGTCATGGATAAAATAAATCGGTGACAGCTATAATAATAAAATCCTATATCCTATTTTCCCAGTTATAATATGAAGGCTGAGTTTTCTGAATGATTAGTACATGTACTATATATGTAGATATTGTAAATGTCTTCGTATTCTTCTCTATTCTTGTGGTGTCTTCACGCTGACAAAACAGAAGCGAATTTTATAAAATTTTACTCAAATCATATTAAGCCCTGGTAATAATATTAATTAACACATTGGTTACTATTTTTTCAACCACAGAAGAGCTCCGTTAGTCTTTTATAAAAAGTGGTTAAAAAGCAGATGATCACCCTGATGGTAAGCAGTCACCGTCGCCTATGGACACTTGCAACTCCAGAGGTGTTGCAGCACTTTGCCAGCTTGAAGGATGTTTGAGAATACCCTTTAATAGTCTGTCTGCATTACTGTTCTGACCAATCATCATCCAGTCTTATCATGTGTTAGACTATGGGTTTCTTCTAAGTATTCTCGCTACATCTGCTTATACTACATAGATGCTGTTAAGTTTACTACTAGGTGGACTGTATCTTGTTATATTTTCTCCATGATAAACGCCAGTAGCTCAGCTAGTGGAGTCAATCGCATGTGATTACCAATGTTAAGCAAAGGTCGACGCGGTCAGTCCTTGGATGGGTGACCGAAAAGTGGCATTCCATTTTGGGCGCTTCCGTGGGTCGGATGGCACGTTAAATTGTAGGTCCTGTTTGTCTATTACGGCAGTCGTTAAGTCAGAGGCCCTTAGGGCGGCTTAATAAGCTCTCGACACCAGACTTGACCACTCTCATTCGATAAGAAGAACCACGATATGGATACTAAGCCGTCTATCTGGTGTGATGTGATTGGGTATGCTAACGAGAGCCCTAGCTTGAATATTCAGGAGGCGCCGGACACCGATCTAAAATGCAGAGCTCCCGGCAGAAACCGCGGACTGCGCTAAACGTAAGTATGTGATGGACTTGTTAATAACATGTAGGGATTACGAAATAAAAACAGATGATTTTTATTGAAGAATGGTTAAAGGCTGCTTGGATTTTAATTTAATTAAATTTTAATTAAGATACCGTCTGCACTTGACATCTGAATCATTAATTAGTTAGTATGGAATATTTAGAAAATGAAATACATATATACCTATTTATACCAACACGACTTTAATTACGTTTAATGTAGCTTATAATTTTTATTGGCCATCAGAATGTACAAACAGGCTGGAGAACGTACTATGTGGCACGTTGGAGAGGAGGCCTATACTCAGCAGTGGGTGAACACGGGCTGACATGATGATGATGATGATCAGAATGTATATATATAATATTCATTACATTTTTAATATTACAGCTATAGCTACAGCCTTTATAAATATAACAAGAGAGTGACAGCCGAATAAGGTTTACCTACATCAAAATCGTTTTCGGAACTTGGCGCCGTTTCTTAGAAATCTACTCGTATTGATAGAACGGGAAGCAGCCTTTTTATTTCTCAGCTCCGCTTTGTCGCCTTTCTTGTATAGTGTATAAATATATACAGAGTTACTAGTAACTTGTACATATCAATCAAATATTCTTTGTTGTCAATAAAGATACAAACACCAAGTAAAAGAAAAGGCGGGCGTCATGTCGTATAAGGAGGTCAAGGAATTGGCAGAAGATTGGGAAGGATGGCGCCTCCACAGACAACGGCCTTGCCCTTAAATTTGTGATGATGATATCAATCAAGATTACTATTTACAAAAATAGGTAGGAGGTAACCAGGGACATTGGGCGACCTTATCACTATAGTGATCTCTTCCAGGCTACCTAGTTTGGACAACACTAGAGGAATTCCGTAATGCTGGCGTACATATCATCAATAAAAATCTTTTGTTTTACGACTTTTGGAAATTGATCGGTCGAAAGCGTTGAACTTAATAAATATTATTTATTTTACAGAACAATGTGTTCTTTTTCTTGGAATTCAAAAAAGTTGTAGAACAAGAGTAGTTTTCTTTTCTACGACATTTGCCACCCTTAAAAGCTTACTATCCTTAACCTATACATATATGTATAATAAAGCTGAAGAAGTTCGAAAGTCTGAACACTGAAGATATTTTAAAAAATAAGTTTTTTGGAGATACTTAGAGTTGATAGCAGAACACGTTCTAACCATTTCTACAAATCTTGTCTGTTTATCTGTGTCTCTGTTTATTTAAACGCTCATCACGCGAAAACGGCTGAACAGATCATCATGATTTTTAGTATATAGGAAGTATGAGGTATTTGGAATGTGGCTACTTTTTATCCCGAAATAGTGCGAGCGAAGCAGCGGGCGTCTACTAGTTGGTCATACGTTGGTTAGCAGTAACTATGTATATACGTACTACATATCAGGGTCTTTGAACCCACAAACTCCTGCCTAGTGAAAGTCTAAGGCACTTGCTGAAGGTTGTTGAACCTTTTTGTATTTTACCAAAATAGACTATCGCAATGTAAGAATTGTTGGCTGGGGTTACAAGAAAGAATAAGCTGTATTGCAAACAGAATAAGGCATAGAATACGACTTTACGAAATATTTCAATTATAACTAGGGATTACGAAGCAATTATATTAAATTGTAGTATAGTTAGGGAAAAATATGCAAGTTTTCTTGCAAATGAACATTTTGTGTATAAAAGGATTTGATAGCCCAATAAAGATAAAGATAAAAATCAATTTATTGTAAACAAATAATATGTTACATCTTACAAATAGCACTGCCTCTTATATTAGTAAATCTGTGTCGTAGAGAGGCAGGTTTTTCCGGGGGTTCTTGTTTACAACTTAGTATTATATTAACAACTTAAAATAATGCATTATGTTAAGAAATTACAAAATAATGGCCAAAGGTCAGTTATTCGTAAAGAAAGGTACGTTCTAAACTAAACCAGATTCCCTACAATATATTTATTGAATCGTTGTGGAAACAAATACAAGTCCGGATCTTTCAATTTGTTTCGAATTTAATTTCCCCTCTTTGCTTTCAATCTCTCTGAATTGCGGTTTGTGTGGCAAGAGGTTGGAATTTATAAATCTCTTTAGCATTTATGAAGTGAAATATTCTCGACCGGTAGCTAGTAGCTTCAGAAAACGAGATCAGTAGATTAAATTCGTTGAAATATAATGTTATGAGACGAACTTATTGAAACAAAATATCTTCTAAAATATGTTTTTTCAATGAAAGCGAGTTCAAAGCATAGAAGCTTTACATAAATGTCAATGGTTTAACTCCAACCCGGGTCGTCAAAATGTGGGGATTTACATAAAAAAATGTTATATTTCCCGAATTTTCCTCGGAAAGGGCCGCGCTGCGGATTTGTGGCTGCGGTTTCCGTTCAGAAACGAGTGATATTTTGAGTACGACGGACAGCCGTTTGTTACAGTCATAATTTACAAGTTTTTGTGTACCGTACGAGACCAATTTAAATTTTAAAAGGTTTTACAGCCTGGGTCATGTTATCATTAGATTATTATCTAAGCTGTTTTTTGAACGCTGTCTTTATGTGAGAGTGATGAGTTTATTCTTTGCTGGCTGTTGAGGTCTAAACAAATAGTGGGCAGTAACATGATAATAATTTATTCAGCAATTTATAAAGATTCATGTTCACATTACATTAAATTTCCAAAAAAAAAGAATAAATGGCAATTTATTTTTTTATTTTATTTTATCTAATTTATTTTATTTAACATGATAATAATGATTTCATTTTATAATATCTGTAGCAAAGCAAACTCTAGAGCTAAATTATCCAAAAAAAAATGTTATTTTCAACTTCAACACGAGTAAATTACTAAACAGGTGCTCAGTATTTTTCTCGCGTATCTATTCGCTAACACTAGTGAACCTTTTACCTAGAGTGAGTTAGAAACACAAAATTATGGTAATAAAGCAAACGAGATGCTTACTAATGGGGTCGAGGCGCGTTCTGGACTAAAGACGTCCGGCAGGGTCGGTCGAATCAATCGATATAATCATTGGGTTGGATTCCCTACGTGGCTGAAAAAAGACTGAGTACTTAATTATGTTTGGCTGGGATTCAACCAGATACATGGTATTCTGACATGTTTTCCATGATTCAACCGTAAGCTTAGTATGGGGCTAGCTTAGTATGGAGCTGTCTGATATGTCCTGAAATATTTATTTATTTATTTAAAGAAAAACAAACCGATTGAGTGATATACTGTAATATATCAACTTCTTAAAACAGTCAAATATTTACTAGATACTTTCTCAAGATAGACCTTGCTTAAAGGCGTAGAAATCTCACGAAAATACCTAGTAAGTAATAATAAATATTTAGGGATATTTCAGCGCCTTCTAGCCCTATACTAAGGGTTTATATAATGGGTACTAAGTAACGGAAAATTAAAAATGCCTTCAATATTTTTAAGACGCACTGTACATAAGAACGATTTATTTAATACATCGGCAGACTCTGGTCTAAAGCCCGGTATTATTATGAAGGCATTAGTGGGGTCATAGCTAACACTGAGATGCCCCTTACAATCTAAGTATATAAAACACAGTTTGTGGAGGTTTTGCAAATAAAAATGCTATTGTAGATATGATATAAATTTAGGCTATGGAGTGTGCAGTCTTTGAATCATATATTATGTATTATTATGTCATCCAAACTCACAAAAATACCAGATTATCCTTATCACAGAGCGTCAAATAGAGTCTCCTTGTCCCCTTGTCGTGGCCTCGCTACTACGTTATCATTAATTCAAGGTCCGCTGGCTCCGCCGCAGACATACTTCGTAACTCTGTCGTAAAGGATATTATTTATTTGGTGAGAATTATATTTATTTATGAGGTACGGTGAATTGACTGCCCTGTTAGCTAAGTTGGTAGTAGCTCTGCCTTCTATCTAAGGGTGCGAGTTCGATTCCCGCATGGCAAAAGTGATTATGAATTTTAAAATGTTTAATAACTTGTGTTGAGTCTAGTCGTTTCTGTTTGTAATACCTAAGTATATATTTACGAAAGAAAAGTATATATGTATTTAACCGTTATCTAGTACCCATGATACAAGCTCAAGCTTAGTAGTATAATAGTATGAAACTAAATGGCGCTGTGTGATATGTCCTGAAATATTTATTTATTTAATACGTTGTTGTAGTTTAGTTCTCTCTATTCTCATTAGATGATGATGATGAACACAATAAAAAGGATATCTAAGTATGAAAGAAATTGTAAAATTCATATGTCGAGTACCATTAAACTTTTATTTAAATGCTGTGTACATTTTCAAATATATGTATGTATGCAAATAAAAAGTATCTTAGTACGTAGAATTCCTAGCTTGTACAATTAAGGTATAATGTTTAATTTCCTAAACCAAGGCTCTTAGGTATATAAACTTATACCCACGTACACTATAGAACATTACATTCAGGTCTTATTGTCTACCAGCATCTGCCTAGCACAACTTTAGGTACCACAATTAAAAAAAAAAGGTCAGTTAAAATCCTGAATGCACAAATGTATACAAAAATCCTATTAACTAGTATGATTTAAATTGCTTATCATATTATTTGCTGTTAAACGATCATGCTTTTTATCAGTTTTTTCTTTTCTACGACTATTGATTTGCATATAATTAGATAGATATCGGTTAGCTGAAGTATCCACGACAACTTTTAAGGAGAGGAGGCCTACACTCAGCAGGGGTCACCCACTGCTGAGTATAGGCCTCCTCACCAACACGCCACACAGTACGGTCTACAATCTTACTCGTGTTTATTTAAAATGGAATAAAAGTTATAGTGGATACTTCAGCTAACCGCGATATCAATACAATTATTTGCAAATAATAATGCAAACACAGGCTGACATGATGATGATGATGATGATGATGAAGAAGGTTGTAGAGCGTCACCGGTGACAAAATGACATAATTCCACTCAAATCTCAAAGCAAACAGAACTCGAAAAGTAAATTTGGAAAGTTATAATCTTATCATGCCGTCAGTGTAATCTCAGGACTTTGTCGAATATTTCGTTCTACGAGTTCAACGCCAATGGACTTGTTTTATACACTTTATTGTGTGTTATTTTACCAACTTTTTGTTTTAAGTGCGTCGTAAAATGTGCAGACGAAGGGCGGTTGCAGACATCGACATAGAAAAGTAATGGAATGGTTTATGCACACCGTTTTATAAGTATGCCAAGTAGATATTCTCAGTTAGGCCCTTAGGGCAGTTTGAAAACTCTCGAAAACGGCAGGGCAAGCACGGCACAAGAACTAATAGTCTTTCAACCATTTTTATCCACTTGATGTATGGTGTCACAGGTGACAGGTGGATAAAATGGTGGAAAGACTTTTAGTCCTCATGCCGTGCTTGCCCTGCAGAGGTGGCTAATTTTATACGAACTTACTCTAAGTTTCAGACTGACTAAGCCACAAAAAACAAAAATACTTTATACCAGTCTTGAGATAGTGCTATATTTATTATATGTTAACATTATTTTTTTCTAATTTGTGATGGCACTAACAAACATGTTTTTGTCGCCTTGTTCTCTTACTGTGCTATGTCAATTTGTCCCAGCCGGCAAGCTATAATAGTATTAATGTTCTTAAAACAATAAAAATGTCTACATTTCGCATGAAATCCCTGAAGACCACTTTATGATAGCGTTTTTAAAGTTTGATTTTACAGACGAAGCTTTTATGGTTATTTTGCACAATAGCCTTTGTTCACAACATAGAGTATATTTGCAAACTGTGAATCACTAGTGAACTATGATTTACTGTTTAACTTGATGCCAAATGTTTTATTCTTACAAAAAAATAATTACAGCAAATATACAAATAACAAAATTACTGTACCCTCCCTTAAATATAAAACAGAGCCTACGACTCAATCATTGACAAATACAACAATACAATACAAATACAAATATTTTATTTATCGAAGCACAGTGACAGTACATTATACAGTACAAATAAACTTGCATTACATTCTTTATGTTGGCGTACGTTCGACATAAACCCTGAGCTCCACGCTAAGTCCCATACGGAACTTGTGTTTGTGGAGCCACAGTATTCATCCCAATAATTTAACAGGCACAGCGTCCATTAATTTTAAACATTTTTTTACTTTGCATCTAATTTTACACAATTTGTTATTTTATAGTTATGTTTAATTTGTACAGCTAATGTTGCCAGCATATGATAAAAAAGGCTAATATTGGAAATAAGTTAACAATTTTTGTTTTGGTTTTTGTAGTTGCTAACATTTTCATAAACTATACATGTATTTATATATGCTCTATATATATACGTATATATGTTTCATATGTGAAGTGTTACTGAGTGTTAAGGTGTTGTAAATTTATGTAATATATTCGTGTATTCGTGTGATTGTTGTGGAAGTGGTGTATGTGGGGGCTTACAAGAAGTCATGGAAAACATCAATCAAAATACTGTTACTTAAATATTTTTTCCATCAATGACTCAGTGGAATTGTAGTTCAAGGTAAGAAGATATTTAGTTAGCTCTATGTTACAACCATAGCCAGTGAGGTTTGACATGTCAACTGTTTTTATTAATTTGTTGTACATTCTGGGGCCCAAAACACTAACAGCGTTAACTCCAAATTGTGTACGGGTGGAAAGAGTTTTGAAAATGTTTTCTTTTCGTCTCTTCTGCCTATTCGTGACATTCTTCAAACATTTATAATTGCAATTTATCACAGTAAAAATTCTTATCGCAATATTTTACAACTTCAAACACTTTAATGAGACTGTAAACAAGGATTATAAAATAAATCACTTGTATATTTTGAGCGAACAGTCACAAATAACTACATTTTAAGGTTTAATGAGAAATTAAGTCATAATAAAGTAAGCATTGAATTAGGATGTTCACTTTTATAGGATACATTTAAACTTGTACATTTACGTTCAGAAGGGTTGTCACAATCCGAGAGTTTTTGAAAATTCCCATTGTGCACAGTATTATTATGTTTATAGTATAATTAAAAGGGCGGAAGCTTTCTATATAATAGATAATCATCTGTGCAAGCTGGATCACATCACGCGTAAATAAAATATTTTACTATTTTACACCTTTACGCTATACAAATAAATAAAATAAAATATAAATAGTAGCTCCTAATAACTTAAAATTCTCATAGTTGATAAAACATAGAGGTTGGGGGTGCTACTTTACTTATACACTAAACTTCGCTTCAAATTTTTTTGATGTGATCAGTGTTTGTTGGACAACATCTCCGACTTCTATATGTTGGTGGATTGATCGACATACAAAAAAAAATGTAAGCTACATCTCTTTTTCAACACTCTGTCATAAACCAATTATTTTATAACCTGAATAGCTACTTAATTAAAAAAACAACTCACAAATGTTCAGCAAGGCAATAAAGGCAATCACAAATGGGATAGTTAATTTAAACGGGATCTAGCACAGTTTGCTCTACCGACTCACAGCGGAAGACATTTTGTGCCCCAATTCTTCTCTGACTGATAGTTCTATCGAATTGGAAGCCAACTTCTATTTATCGTGCTAATTAGAAGAATTTTTAGTCTGTGGTAGTGGTTTCAAAAGTGTTTAGTCCAACGAGTATAAATAAACTAAGATTGCTTTAACAAACATAATTTTTTTACTACAAAATAATTTTTAACTTAAACTTTTATTGGAAAATGAGCGAAAATAATCACGACCGGCAGGATTCGAACCTGGGTATCTGCGTATTATCGCTCATTTTCCAATAAAAGTTTAAGTTAAACAACCATAGTGCGGGTTTAGCACTTAATAAATTAACTCATAAAATAATTTTCATGTTCCTTTTATATTGTATCAGAAATTCTTTGTTAATCAGCATATTAATTTATCAAAAGTCCTGACGTGATAGTTTAGTACTCTTGTGTTTTAAATCAACACTCTGTACTAAAATTGTCTACATCCAAGTTTATAAAATGTCTGCTATATATGTACTTGTATTATTCTCGTAAGAAAAGAATAAAAAGGATACAATGATAAGTAACACAATTGCATCAAAATATTTCCAAACTCACAAGTTATGTTTCCCGTTGTAATATTGGAACCCATATACCATCCGATACCAATTTCTAGAGAAGAAATCCATTTCCGCCATCTGTGTCGTTCGTTCTCATATCTCGTTTATTTATCTTTGATCTCCGCTTGAAGCAACCAAGAGGCTTTTCATACCTTTTTCTGTGTTAAAAAATATATCTGTACAGATTTGAAGGATTTTGTTTTTATAAGGAGCTTGTACCATGCTACATAATTCAGCTTGGTTTATATATTAAAAGATATTGTAACCTTAAAATCATTTGTGTCGATTAACGGTTTTTATTTAAATGCTTTACTTACTGTAAGATAATTTTTTTACTACTATATTCCGATACCTATCTATTTTCTCTTACCATTATTAGGTGCTGGATCGATAAGCCATTTGATTCGAATCGAATAAAATAAAACAAATCGCTTAAACTCAACAAAGCGTACGATACTGCAGTTCCTTAGAGACTATTGAACAGATTGGTTTGACACAATATAGGGGCTGTATCACCAACTTGCTTTACCTAGAAACTCTAGACTAGAAAACTATATAGTTACATATTTAAACCGTTTCAACGTTGCACGTTTCAGCGCCTGGCTACGATAGCGATTAGTGTCGAGAGTACGATACCACGGATTTATACGATTTGGTCTCTTCACCCCCTAGAGGTTGGCTAAGCTGTAGTTTTAACGAGGCCTAAAGTTTACGCAATAAATAGTTGATTTCAAGTGTTTACAGAGCCGGAGAGAGCAAACCAAACAAACAATAGGAACTGTTTATTACGCTCTGCGGTTGTTGGTTTTGTTACTGCAGAGTTAGTGAATAAGTGACTAGTGGTATGCTGGTTGAATGACAAATGTATGAATGATGTTTGAAAATGCATAGTATTTACTTCTCAGATCGATATATACAGTTCGTAGGTTCACTACTATCAATACTTCAGCTGATAAGGTTTACTTAGTAAAGCTCAAGATGATGATAATAGTCGACATAATAATATGATACTAGTGGCTTCTCGCGACTTTGCCACATATCACGATAAAACACTTTTTATAGTAATACAATACCTAAGAGTAGGTATATGTCACTGTCGCGACTACCACCATATCCAAAAATCATGACTAAAACATCATAAAGACACAAATAGTGCAAAAAATCATCATAAACTTCTACTCTTAATAGTAGTGTATTAAACTATATAGAACTAAAACTAAAGACTAATATACTAGCAATTACAAAAAAACCACAACTCTGGTTCGTATGAGCGATTATGTTTGAACAAAATTTAATTTTGTCAGGGAAATGGTTATTACAACTTTAAAATCACTTCCCATAACAAACAATTTTGCTTACTCTCATGTTTACCTTTATAAATCTTTATACCACAGCAGGTGGCACCACATTTGCATTTTCTCATTATAACGGACCCGGGTTTCTCTTTATATTTTGTGAAATCATCAGTTTATCGTCCCGTACCGCGGGGATAAAAGTTGATTGTTGCTAAGTCAAGCGAAACGTAACTTTAGCTGTATAAACCTTAATGTGAGCGTAAAAATTTAATACCATACAAATGCTGGTTAGGATACCAAAGAGGGAATAAATTTGAATCTGAAGGATTTCATATACAGATTTAGAAGTGCTTAGGTTTTACTTAGCACGATATCTAAGAATTTACTGTTTTGTGAAACTGATTTGTGAAATTCATCTTAATGGAGAATAACTTTATTTCAAAACGCTTACAAAACAAAGTTACTAAATAAAAACTAAAACTTATATCAAACTTAAAACACCTATAAAAATATATAGGCAACGATCCCAGCATGCTGGCGGCATTGCCACGTTGGATGGCAATGCTTATCCTTTGCGCCAAGAATGCGCCAGCATGCTGGTCACGGGTTGCCTGAACTATCTGTTCTACTAAAAAATATATTTTATGGGCTCCATCTTGATTATTATCATTAAAAGCCGGCTGAAGGTTTTGTATTGTAGTAATAATCGTTATGCTATGTATTAAAGATACGTAGTAACATTATTTCGTCTTTAGTGTTTCATTCTTCTTCTTAGTCGTATCCCTCACTGCTGAGGATCGTAATAAATGTCGCCATTTGTGTTCATTAAACCCAGTAAAAAAGGATTTTAAATGTTTTCAGTAACTGGCACTAAACAATTATTGATGTTGTTTATAAAACTCTTGTCACCTAAAATAATATTAAACAAATAGTAAAATACTACAACTTCTTCCACCTTCAAACCACGCTTACATTTAAAATTTAATTTTCTTACGATTGCCATACAAATGAAAATTAAAATAATTTCGCCTCCTTAATATAAATTAGATAATGCTTTATTGGACACACAAATAAAATAAAACACAATACAAACAAATTATTTATTGCGAAAAGCAAAACAAAAAAAAGAAATAGCCAACTAAGTTCACCCTCTTTTCAATAACCTATGTATATTGTTCGCAGGACAAACACTACCTATGCATCATGGCGTCCGACTCCCCGGAGCAGAATCTGACGCAGTACTTCAGTTTGTGCAACGACTTTATACACGCCGCTAGACTAAGAGATGGCAACGTGCTTATACATTGGTAAGTATTATTAATCTATATATCCGAGGACATGTGTCTTCCGTGGAAGTACCTGGGCGCCCGCTACGGTGTATCTGCCCAAGAGAACTTCCCTAAGGAATTAATTCTGCGGGGGAGTCACCACCCTCAGTCATGAGGAAATACGACTCAAGAGAGAAGTATTATTAAAGATTAGTGGACGCCCGCGGCTTCGCTCGAACTATTTTGAGATAATAGCTTTGATTATGGCACTTCTAAGACCTTATACTAACTAGGTACATACCAATAATTATGATGATCCGTTTAGCCGTTTTAACGTTATAAGCATTTATATAAACCGACAAAATTCTAAAACCTGCTGAAACGTGTTCTGTAATGGATTTAAGGTATACCCAAACATTTTTTTTGTAATATCTTCTATGTTCAGATTTTTGTCTCTCTTCAGCTCTATTACGAGTAGGTATATGTATCGAAAGTTGGTTAAAGTTGGCAAACAATGAAGGGATAGATAATATAATATATTATACTAGCATCCCCAGTAGTTGTACCCACGTTAATCCGGATTATTATATAAAGTAACGGGTGTGCTTCTTAAGGATCGAATCTATCGGCAAAATTTATTTTGAACCAAATTGATTCAGAAATTTGAGCGCCAAGAAGCAACAAACTCGCATTTACTCGCACTAACCTTCGGCTTTACTTCGTTTTTTATAGAAGTTTATTGCGTCCCAAAAGGAAGCTAGCCGCTCGTAATACATAAACAAAGCACCAACTTTCTATACCCATAACCGGCTTTTCCTCCAACTAACTCTAGCTCCCGCTAAAAGCTTTCAGAAAAGCTCCGAGCGCCATGTTTACGTGAGGTAGCTTTCCTCGCTTAGATTGTTCCATCACGATGCCCCGTGGTATTGTCAAGCAGACTTCAGAGAGCGTGAGTGGCTGCGAAGTTTGATATACTTGTTAGAATATTATATACGGAGCATGTACAGGGATACATGAAGCTGGTGCAATATCTTAAAGATTGATTTAAATGCATCATGAAAGGAACTGAGATAGAGCATAAGAAGTTACTTGACTTTAAGGTTTGGACCAAGACTTGGATAATAAGCGAGTGTGGCGCAGCAATTTATCTGTCTGCTTAGCTGCGGAAAACCCTAACGCACCCTGGTTTGAATCCAGCCTTACGCCAATTACTTGCGGGACACGTGGTTAGGAGAACTGATAACAGATGGAGTAAAGCAGTTACAGAGTGGTGGCCTAGAACTGGCAGGCGGGGAGTGGGTCGTCCGGTCGCGAGATGGGTCGACGACATCGTTAAAGTCGAGGGTCCAACCTGGATGAGGTCTGAACAAGATCGACGCAGATAGCACATACAAAGGGAGGTCTATACCCAGCAGTGGGATCCCAAGGGCTGTGGATGATGATTAATTTTATATACATATTCTTTAATTGACTAATGTGCAATATTGTGGTGTTTGTTTGTATTTTTAAATTTATTTCTATGTTATCATTAGTGTAAATCGTGAACGGTGCTAATTGGAATAAATGAATTTGAATTTGAATGATGATGATGAGTGGATTCTCAAAGATTTGCGCAGTAAATTGGTAGGCTAAATAAGGTTTGCACTAGTTAGTTTATGATAAAGCGGTCTCTTGATGCTAGTTTATTATAACTTATGCATTATGAAACCCAGTACAATGCATATGAAAGTGTCCTCTACATTAAAGTTTGTTGCTTGTATTAGAAGTTTAAGCCCAAGTGTGCCGTAAAATATGATGACGCAAGTTGATGGGCACGAATTTGTCAGACCGTGGTCAAATCTATTGTCATGTGAAATAAATGCCGTTGTGAGATACTTACATCTACTCGTTTATGATAGTGTGCAGCAAAATATATGTAACTAGCTGTGCCAGCGACTTCGTCCGCATGGTATAGTTATGACCATAAAAACGGTTCTAGTGAGTTAATCTTAAAAGATAGACATATACTGATTGTAGACATTTTGTTAGATCATTTTAAGAGAAATAATTCTTTCATACATATTTTTTTGATATCTTGAACCGTTTTCGCAGCACACGCAACGGAAGCTCTCAAAGATGAATAATTTTCCCCGTTTTTTTTTACATTTTCTATAGTTTCTTCGCTCCTATTAGTTGCAGCGTAATGTTATAAAACCTTCCTCAATAAATGGTCTATCCAACACAAAAATAAATTTTTCAATTCGCACCAGTAGTTCCTGAGATTAGCACGTTCAAACAAACAAACAAACAAACTCTTCAGCTTTATAATATTATATAGATAAGCATATTTAAATTTGACTATTGTGGTAGGGTACAAGTTTTGTGAGTACTTGGTATATTTGACTTTCGACAACCTTTACAAATTTTCTTCTTAAATATTTGCTTGCAAAAACTTTACTACGCTTAAAATACATCACATACCATATTTTACATAACCGCTTTAGTTAATATTAGTTAATCCGCGATCTATATTTACCTACCGGTTATAACTAGGACGGACCATAATACGATTATAGAAGGAAAAGCGATTACCTAGTTGGCGGTCGACGGCCGTTTAGCATCGATCACTGCTGATTGCTGTCGCCTCCAGCACTAATTCGACATTAGCATACGCTGTAGCGAGGACTGAAATATGCTAAATGTTTCCATTATTTTCAGAATTTCTTTCAAACAATCATAAGCTATAACGTAAGGACTGAAATATATGTCAACTTAAATACAATATATCGTTGTTACAATTAGCAGCACGCAAACTAGATACTATATGACACAGATTGAGTATTAACATGACTGGTGAAAGGATTTAACTTGTAATAGGTTGAATACCAATGACGTCGGTCAGTGGCCGATTATGTTAATAAAACTGTAGTGTTTTGCATTAAAAGACCTACTTTTTTAGCTTGATGTTTTAGAGTTATTAATTTTGGACGATTGAGAACTTTGAAATAATGAAAACTTTGTTAAATACATACACAAACTTTCATCGCTTTATAGCCTCTGGCACTTACATCGTGGTGGGCGCCTAGGTCCTTCCACGGAAGAGACAGGTCCTCGGATAATGTGGTCCTCAAACATGTCGGTTTCCTCACGATGTTTTCCTTTACCGTTAAGCGAGTGCAAATCAACACATATGTAACTTAAAAATACAAGTCATTGGTGTAGGGGTGGATTCGAACCAGGGTGAGTCTGGATGAAAGGAGACACTGGAACCGCTGAGAAACACTCGGTTCCGTTCCGGCCTACAAGTCTTTCAAATTTTATTCCGTTTCAAATATTAGAAAATGTTTATGTCTTTGCATGGCTACAATCATTTAAAAACAAATACTATAAAATCACAATAACCATGTAGTTGGCTTTCTAGACAACAGTTTCGCTCAAACGACACCCAAATTGTACAGGGTATGCTAAAAACCATTTTACAGTATATTCCGGTCCGCACCCATTTATTTCCCAGTAAGTACCTACACTTGAAAGTAGATCGCTGTTGTGTCCAGTGTTTCATCAACCATTATTTTTTGTTGACAGCAAACAAAAGCTTTCACTGAAATCACACGTTGCCGTGTCGCCTGCTATACCTAGCAAAGCAAATATTTGTAGTTGTTCTAAAAAAAATACTAATTGCAACAGACTGCATATTATACTATTGCCATTACCTCTCATATTCAAACAAATGTATGTTTTTTTAATCAAGTCACAAGCAGTTGTTTCTAATTTCATCATCATAATTATATCATATAAGTTCTAAATAGATAATAGTGATAGCAGTTAGAAATATTAATATAAAGCTTTTTGAATCGGTTTCAGATAAAACTCATTGTGTTGTAATACTAAGCTTATACTCGTATGCCTAGTATGTATGGCAAATTCTGGCCTCAATATCTTGTAAATAGCACAGTCTTTTGAGCCACGGGCGTATTTTATTTCCTAGCTCTGTTTTAGTATAATCGATGACCTATGTCAGCGTTCAAGTTACGTGGAAAGTTACTGGCGTATCCACAGAAACAGGACATAAAGTCTTTATGACTAATCGATCCCGCTGACATGACTAATCAATATAGCCAGATACCTATCAGGCAAAACCTGGTATCTATCTACATGGTATTTCCAGTTTTAGTATTCGAGTTCAGACACGCAGCCCCCTTAGACAAGAGGCGTATTTTAGTGAGCGTACTGACGCTCACTTATGGAATTGAAAGACTGATGTATAGGAGTGACATAATATTTCCCCCGCGGAGCGCGTCGCGATGTCAATTCCATAAATTGGTCTTTCTATTCCATAAGTGAGCGACAGTACGCTCACTTAAATACGCCTCTTGTCTAAGGGGGCAGTTATGGTAGTCTGTCGATGAGTAAGCACGTTTTTTATTACCTGGCGCTGTACTTAAAAAGCAATTAAGGCAAATAGATTTCCAAGAAGTGTCGCGCTAATCCAGAATTTACGACGCGGCGAAATTAGTTGGTTGAATGTTTATTTAGTCTTTATAGATTTTAAGTTTATTAGTCTGATAGAGCCAAAATTGAACGAAGCTTTGAGATTCCCGTTAAAATCATTTGTTACTTATACATTTAAAATTTTAAGTAAGAGTAGACAAGTACCTACTTAACTTTATGCATTTAATTCCAAATACTAATGTCTGACCCAACGACTAGACTTAAATTATTAAAGCCGTCTTAAAAGAGCTCGCTCTAAGATGAAAATTAAAAAACACTTTATTTTACTCAAGTAAGTTCCAACTTCAACCCTTTGTCTGAATTTATGGACATTAAGACGAGGTAAAAGATTTCACTAAGCCCTAAGAGGTTCAAATTAGGTCAAACTTGAAACTAGGTACTTAGGTTCCGAGGCATACGATGAAACTGAGGCCCTTTTAACAGCGTAAAGAGGCTATTCTTTAGATTGGTGTCGAAGATAAAACCTTGTCCAATTCGGTCAAGCACCAATCGAAAGTCGACCCTACACTCGCTCACGTAGAGTACCTTATTGAAAAGCTCTTGACATTTATAAAATTGATTCTTCAGTATTATATTCTGGTGAATAATGAATTGAATGAAATAATTCTTAGCTTATTATAGCTTGGGCCCTTTGTCGAAAAGAAATGTATTGCTTTTTTGTTTGGTTGATCAATGTAACTACCAAATTGACCATTGCTTTTAATCGAATTGAAAAATCTACAACTCATCATTATAATGATCAATCCATCGTGGGACAACCGAAATATTTTTTATTAAGTATTTAATTTGTTATGGAATAATATAGATAATTTTTTTCATAATATGTCATTTGTACACACACGCCACGTTATAACACTTTTGAACAGAAAGATTTAAAAACAAGTAAGGGATGAATAAACGGCTAAACACAACTTACCCATATTACGACAGCGAATAGAACTTCACAGTTTCCATATTTGTTGCAAGACAAAGTTGTTTCAATGCAAATGTAACTATTTCTCTCGTTGTCAACAAACAACTTGAGCAACGAATCAATTATCCATAAACCAAGTCGAGCGAAAACTTAGATAACTTGTTCTTTTTGTCTCTCTTTAAATAAAACTGGCCTGTTAGCTTAGTTGGTAGTGGCTCTGCCTTCTAATCTAGAGGTTGCGGGTTCGATTCCCGCATGACACAAGTATTTATGTACTTTAAAAAAATATAATTACTTGTGTTGAGTCTGGTCGTTTGTATGTATAATAAGTATGTATTTACAAAAGAAAAGTATATAAGTATTATATCCGTTATCTAGTACCCACGACACAAGCGTTAGCTTAGTGTGGGGCTAGATGGCGCTGTGTGCAATGTCCTGGAATATTTATTATTATTATTATTTATTATAAGAGTAAAATGTGTAAGGACAAAGGGACGAAGAGGAAAACTGTGTTCACAGGAAAGCAAATAAATTATATTTTTCTGGAATTCACAATTGCCAAACAGAATTATCTCGGAAGACAAGCTCTGCAAACAGTAGAAAGAGCAAAAATAAAGTAAATAATTCTTTTACATTTAATACAGGCTTAAAGTGAATATTACATTTACTACAAATAAGTTAGTAGCCTTTCTCGCGAGAGCGGCACATATTGTTTTTCTTTTATGTTTTGTTCTCAACTATTTTATTCGTTCAATAAATATGGACTTTGGTCAATTAAGAAATTATTTTTAAAATTCTCATATCTTTCATATCTGCCCTGGAGCCTGGAGCCCTGTTCCCAGAAAATTATAACCCAGGGGTCTTCAAATCTAGAGTAAATAGGTTTCTTCTAGGCAAGCGTGCTACATCTTAGACTATAGTGGTGCTTAACATCAGGCAGGCTATAGTCATACGCAAGCCTATTTAATGTAAAAAAATAAATAATAATCTGCCACTACCTTAAACAAGAATCATATAACCACTCATCAAATTTCTACTCTGTTGTCATGTAACCGAAAGCTTCAAGTGAAGAGATATGTGAAGTACAGCAGTAAGTATTTGCATAGGACAAATGTAGGTAATACATCATCTCGCTACGAGATCCAAACTGAAATGTTTGAGACAGCATTAGAAGTAATAGACGCATTTTTAACCGACTTCAGAGAGACAAAAAACTAATCCCACATTAACAATAAAATTAACTAATTAATCTAAACACACACATCTGGATTTCTTTGTTGTCCGAAATAAAAGCATTTTTTTTTATAATGAAGCTAAAGAGGGGTCATAGATTGATAGCAAACGATCGCTACAAATCGATCAAAACAAAAAATCTATTACAGAACCCGTTTCAATAGTTTTTAGATTTTTCTTTTGTTTATCTGTTTGTCGCTCATCACGCAAGAACGGACCATCGTGATTTTTGGTATGTAGGTATGTATGAGGTCCTGTGAGGGTCATAGGCTACTTTTTATCCCGAAATAATTCTTTAATTGCAGCATTTGTAAAATTTTATATTACATTTTGTTTACTAGTTATCTAATATATTCTTTACATAAAAAAACATCAGCCAACTGAATTATGGCTAAGAACACTCTATATCCTGTCAGTACAGATATTGCTTTAACTTGACACACAGTCACTTGCGTAGATATCGCTTCAGATGACCCGATGGTCAAAGGCAGGCCTGTTCTGTGAAAAAAAATCGTTCTTCTTTACATAGTCTTCTGGTTATTAATTGCGCGCAGAACGGTTGATGAAACTGTTTGCATAAAGAGCAGTATTAGGCATTTGTTTCTCACGTGTCTATGACTTATTCTGTCTATGTTAACAAGCAAAAAAGATTGAGGTAAATTCATCACCGACATGCTTTTAACTGAAGCGTTACTGTTATGTAACATCGTTTGTAATGTTTTGCTTTAGTTAATATTGAGATAGGATGGAACGTTAAAGGATTCGAACATCAGTGCTCAAATCATTAGTCAACATATTTTTTTCAATAAAGTTATTATTAGGTATAAATGTTGACACACACTAGTTAGTATTTCAATTAACAACTTAGTGAACAGGACATTTTTTAATAGAGATCACACGCACATAACGTGTGCCTTCAACGTATTTCAAGTAAGCGTAATATTCTCTTTTTTGTCAACGCTTCGATCCGTAAAACACTAATCTTCCAAATTGTCCTCGTGAGTAAGTAATCGAGTTGAGCTTCTTTATTTTACGATTCTCGGAAGGAACCCTTTTTAATCGGAATTCGATGCAAGTCAAGGTTCATAGTAAATCTCATTGGGTCGGTCAATTTATAGATCGGCTTATGTAAGTCACTAGTTACTGGTTATATACCCAATAGGTATACTAAAATCGGCCTCTAAAGGGATGCTTTTTAGTAAAAGGTTTAGTAAATAAATAGTACATATGTAATTAATAGCAACCACTTTTGTTATCAATATAAGTCTGCGTAAATCCGCGAAACTATTTTTTTTACCATCGCCTTTTAAGTCAATCTGTCAATAAACTGGAAACAAAAAAGCTATAAGATAATAAAAACAATAAAACGTAAACTTAAAACAATCTGTTCTGCTCTTTCAGTAGCAATCTCTTCAAAATTTCTGCAAAAGCCCACAGAGATACTTTACAAATGTACATATACATTATTATACATATACAGCTGTGCATGTGAGACGCTTGTAGCTCAAACATCACCTCTGCAAACACCACATTATTTACCCAGGCACGCTCAAATGACCCTATCACGTGACATCACTGTATAAAAGCTTATTCTTTCTGTTTTGCTCTAGCAGGGATGTCACGGAAAGAAGTAACTGTTACTGTTATCACAGTAAGGGTATAACACTGTATAATTATATTCACTTTTACTGTGTTAGCGAAGCCTATTGTGGTATTTGCGTATACCAGAATTGACCAATAAGAACAATTCAAATACAAATAATTTTTATGGCTATTTTGGTTATACAAATTCTAAATTTATAAATATCAGATCTGGATTCATGAAAACTGCCTTATGATATTATGTATATATAGTTGCAGTTGCAAACGCGCTTCTTAAAGGAACTGATTTATGATTTCAAGAACGATACAAAGATAAAAAGTAAAACTCCCGCAGGCTCTGGTTATGTTTAGTTTATTAGTAATTTGATTAATAAGTATGTATGTTCCAAATTAAATTGTTGTTTTTCTTTATTCCAGTCTAGCAGGCATGTCCCGCAGCGTGACCGTGGCGGTGGCGTACATAATGTCCGTGACGCCACTCACGTGGCGCGAGGCGTTGAAGGTGGTGCGAGCGGGCCGCGCCGTCGCCAACCCCAACCTCGGCTTCCAGCGGCAGCTGCAGGACTTTGAAACTTATAAACTTGTGGAGGTATTTCTAAAAAAAAACAGGGCGTATCTCACAGCGCCATCTAGTCCTATAGGTACTAAGATAACGTCATCAGTACCATGGGTACTAGGTAACGATTATGATTCTACTATTTTTTATTATATATAAACTAGTAAGTTCGTATGACAGTGTTCAACTCTGATGTCAGGGTTTTTATCACTCAAGTGACGTCTTCTTCTTCTTCATATCGAATGGCCAACTCTGGCTTGGAAAGTTTATCAAGCCCTAAGGGCCTAAAGACTGCCGTACTAGACAAACAGCCGGGACCTACAATTCAACGTGACGTTTTTTAAGGACCTCTAAGGTAACTTAACAACTGCTGCAATGATTTTATCGAGTGATAACGTAGCGTACGTCACTTAGAAATCTTTATTATAACTACTACTTATTTAATAAAAAAAAACCAGCGATGTACCGCGGGTTCAACTATATAGGTATTATATTCAGATAAAAGTAGTATCTTATTTTCGGATACCAAAAATCACGGTGCTCTCTCCGATGCAGAGAAACAAAAAGGCCATTAAATAGGTGCTCTTCCGCATAATATAATGATATGATATGATCTGTTCTAATAGCAATTAGCAAACTTTAGTCAAATTAATCAACATATTTAAGCTTGTAAATATGTTGATTAAAACTTTATTCAATTTATGCAATATACTAATAACCCGTTAACTGTCTTAAAAATAAAAGGCTGTCATTACCGCAAGAATTTTCCAGGCTTTTCCTTTAAAGAAATTCATCGCAAACATGCTGAATGAAAATTGCGGCTTCACCGTACGCACGGCAGACATTATTTTAGAGTTATCTCTTCATTTTCCGCACGGCTTCTGCTGGCTCAGACAAAACCCTTAAAACGCTGGAAGGTTTATTCATCCGACATTTTCTTTTAACAATGTTCTGTGAAAACACCGCAAATTTTGTATATTTATGCCTAAATGTACTCAGTCATAGGACCTTACATAGACTTGAGTTTAGGTACCAACGAATTTTTGGAGCGTATTTGAATTATGATGTTTCTTTGTTTCTTCGGAACTTATTGATGAAGTCATTATTCTTATTTCATAAATTATTATGAACTTAAAATTTTTGGTCGTTGTTGTTCGAATTCGGTTGAATATTAACAGCAAATCACTGCTTTATCCGCTCTAAAAAAGACTGTAACATTATAATAAATTAGGAGATTATTTCTTGACACATTTTTTCTTCTACAGGAAAGAAGACGTCTAAAAGAGCGTTACCCCTCCCTAGCGCTCGCTGACCGAGACATGGCAGAATGCCGCGTAATGCTCGACTCGTACCAAACTATGCTCAACCAGAGAACTATCTGCGAAGGAAAGTGCGCCATGGGCAGGCAATGCCCCACTGGTGAGTTCATTTTTGATTCCAATACATTAAATTTGCTAAGTTGTTGTTAATGTATGTATTACTAACATAAACCCCATAACCACAAAATGTTACTCAAGTTATAAGGAATAAATGGCTTTATTTATTTATTTTTATTTATGTTGTTGTTATTTGTGACAGGACAGAGTTCCTTATAACGTAGGTGCCATTCGTATTAAACCATGCTCAACCAGAGAACTATTTGTGAAGGAAATTGCGCCATGGGCAGGCAATGCTCCAGAGTTCATTTTTGATTCCGATAGATTAAATTAGCCAGATTGTTGCTAATCGTGACATGGCGGTCTCGTATAATGCTCGATTCGTACAAAACTATGCTTAACTAGTGTGCCATCTAAGAAGAATAGTACGATATGGGCCAGCAATGAATTGATATGTATACACATTAGCTACTTATGCTTTAACTATACACGTGTAGTTTTCTATGCTTACACAGAATCTGTATACTGGCAACTTAATTAGCACTAAGTAAACTTGTTCAAGTGTATATGTCAGCCTACGGAATTAGATAAAAACACACTCATTGGAACTTACCACATAGGTACGTAGATCTGTCACTATTTTCAAATTATCACAAAATTGTCTTTTTATACCTTCGGGATGTAAAGATTGACGTTTTTATATCTTTGAGATTCTTGATGTAAAGAAGCTAGCGCAAAACGACAAACACACATAGTTTTTAATTCTTACAAGTGTAAAACCTCCACTACTGTACTAGCTTGTATACAAACGTCACAAAACCACCATATTTTTCACCACTAATGTGTCCGCCGCACCCACACCATCCATCTTCCGTGGAATATAAAAATAATTCCCGCGAAAGCCGTGCCCGGAACACGACACCTACATAATTATTCCACAAACGTACTCTACAGCCGGTGACAGGGAAGGAAAGTTAGCGGGATTTGATTAACGACCTACTTGATATTGTTAGCTCATGTGGATTTGACATGTGTGATAAACTAATTTCATAAAATAGACGGGACAAGTCATTAAATTTAAAGATTTAAATCTTGTAACTAGTTGACTGACTTATTCGAAATATGACTGAGCCAAACATACATTTTATGGTACCATGCGTACATTTTAGAAGTTGTAGAGATTATAAAAAAAAGATAAATCATATCTCAATGATATGCGGTTTTTGTCACAGGCAACACAGTATTATACTCGTATGTAAGCATATAGCGACTTTACGTACCTAGATATATTTTGGGCGGTTAAAGTGATCGAATGCCTTGGATGTTCTTTCTGTATTCTGAGTTGGATGGTATCCAGAAATACGCAGGCATCTAATATGATTTTTGTCGATCGTGTCTTGTGAGCAATACCACGACATTTGACGTTTTATTATTTTTATCGGTAGGTTCGTTCGGAAGCTACGATGTCTTTTACAGACAAAATCCATTACAAGGGTTGCCCATTGATAACGACTGAATGATGCTAATGTTTTTTTAATGAAAAAAGATGTAAATTTAAATGTAATATTAAATTTAAATCTATCACGTTGTAATATTCTTTAGCAAAACTTACTAATGAAATATTCTTGTACAATTATTTCATGCGTATTTTCCTAAAAGAAGGTATGTCGTACGATTGAAAGAGCGTGCTTTATTTCAAAATTTAGCAAGCAACACAGTTCGAGTAACATATTTGTTCTTGTATCATAAAGTACATATTATATCAAATCTCATTAATTACTCTTTCTCCATTTTACCTAAAACCTCGCACAGATTGAGCACCAATTCTTCCTAAATACATAACCTTTAAATAATATTGCCCTTGTAACAATCACATCTTTTATATACTTTAGGCCAGGCACATTGCCCAGTAAAGCACTTGTCTCAATGTTCTCAATACTATATGTGCCAGCAGGTGTCTGCAGAACTGGCTCCAAGCGGCAAATTCAATCTAACAAGCCTTCACAAGCTTCTACCTTCTTAACTTCTACTTTATGTTGATGTACTTTTTGTGCTACATCCTCCTTCATATCACCATTGTATCAATAACATTATATCTAAGACTATTTGTCGGTCTTCAAGTCGAGAGTAAACCGGTTTCTTCTGGGCTAGCGCGAGATCGTAGATTATAACCTTGCTTAACATCAGGCAAGTTATAGACAAGCGTGAGCCTATCTCATGTACAAAAATGCACATTGCACAGTAGAGCACTTGTCTCAATGTTCTCAATACTACATGTGCCGGCAGGTGTCTGCAGAACTGGCTCCAAGAGGCAAGCGCGACCTCGCAAGCCCTCCAACGCTGCGCCCCCAGAAGCCAGCGGCCTGAAGCGGTCACCGTCCACTCTCTCAACCACGTCTACTGCTAGCGGGTACAGGCCAAGGTCTTCGCCAGCTGGGCTTTATAGTTATACTGGTGGTGAGTTTTTTGGTTGATTCTTCTCAAATTATCAGATAGAAGGTAACTTATCTTGTAACGTAACAAAATCGGTAGTCCCACCGGCCATACATTGGGTGATAAAGATAAAAAGATAAAGATAAAGAATCTTTATTGATAATGTAAAGTTGTAACATACATAGGTATAGGTATAAGTACTAATATCACAGAATATGCTACACAAATTACAATATCTCGTCAAATTGAATTTATAACATTTAGTTTTATAAAATTTTAGAAGTTACAATGTCTAGTTTTATTAATAAAATAATGAAATTTTTTGTTATTAAAATCATGTCAAACATAATAATAGGTATGTAATCATACAATATGTCAACTTAAATAAATCTTGGTACTGTCACTTTAGCTGTATAGGGATAAATATGTACTTTTGTCGCTGTAGCATGTGACAAACGTATCACCCACTTGCAGACTTGGTTAACTTCTCCCATAAACTTCATACTTTTGGGAAAACTCAAGAAAATACTTACATTTCAGCACCAAGCAGACCGTCGCGGTCAGCGTCAGGCATCAGCATCACCCGCGTCATGGACTCAGCGGGCGGTGGGTCAGCGATGGCGGTGGGTGGCACAGAGTACACCCGACGCCGCGCCGCGTCCGCGCCTGCCACGCCGGCGTTGTCGCCTGCTTCCTCGCCGCCCGGCTCGCCGCATCGGGGCGTCTCGCATAGGTAAATGATAAAATATCGTAGAAAAAATACTAATTTCAAAGTTCGTTAAAAGACAGTGAAGTTACGCGATGGTAAGCCGTCGTCGATGTCTAGAAGATATACGCTACCAATATCACCCACGGCATGGACTCGGCGGGCGGTGGGTCGGCGATGACGGTGGGTGGCACAGAGTACACTCGACGCCGCGCCGCGTCCGCGAATGGCACGCCGGCGTTGTCGCTTGCTTTCTCGCCGCACCGGGGCGTCTCGCATAGGTATTCAAAAAGACTATAGTAATGTTTTTTTTTCTTTATACAGGTGGATAATTTCGCAAACAAAACGAGAGTAGTCGCGAAATTCTTAAATCTATTCGAAATAATAGAGAAGATGCCACATAGTTAGTGGTAATCTTCGTCGAACAAAGTATTTCGATTACCTTATGGTATTTTTCTATTACCCACGTGAGCCTACGGGCGGTGTCGTATCACTCGTCATTTTAAGTTGTCGAAACATTTTTTTCCAGTCACATAGTTTTCACATGCACTATTTTCTGTTTTCCTCTAGACGACCGGTCGCGTGGGTGATACCCTCCGTGCAGTGGGACCCCGAGTCACTATAGCCGGCTGTACGCACTTCATCTCATCGTAAGCTTGAATCATTGTTTATTCAGTTTTTTATCTTTTTACTTACATTTTGTTTTATCGCACACATTTCTATACCTAAACAAGAAAAACTTGATAATATGTAGTTTAATAATTCAAAGGATAGATTTGTTATAATTGTGTTGGCCTGTGAACGATATACCATACGTCCATATTTTGTATAATTTGTTTTATTTTCATTTTTATTTTCATATTAAATAATGAACAAATCGTTCAGGAAGCTTCCATATACCATCCATTTTATGTGTATATTTTTACAAAAGATTTGTCCCCATCCATCCCCTTGTCCATGGCCCGTAGTTAATCGCCGCACCATTGTGAGCGACGCATTGTTCCATTATCTAATTACGCCCCTTTAATGTTAGCCAACGTTTAGGGGAACCGCCATTATGCAATTTATCAGTTAAGTTGTTCGTCTATGGAACAATATTTTCAGAGGTACTGATGTAAATTCATTCTATTTTTTGTTAACCTATACTGTCCCACTCCTGGGCAAAGGATTCAACTCCGTCCATGTGTCCCTCCATTATATTTATTACACTCACATTTTTTTACAATAGTTGAAAAAAATTAATAAGTATTTTATTTCACACCAGTTTGCAAGCAACAGCAAGAGCAAATTATAACATTACTTAATTTGATACAAAGTTTAATTTAAAGTGACTAAAGTTAATGGCTTTATCCATTTGACATCAACTAACAATAAAAAATATAGTATTTTTTTCTAGGCGAGGTAATACCTACTACTCCATTAAGTATTAAATAGAACTCCTCACCAACTTGTCTCACAGTTTTTTTTCCTAAAACACATCTAATATTGAACAAGCATAAAACTCACAAGATCAAATTCACTTCCCAGGTAAACTAAAAACAAACGTGTGAAACAAAAGAAGCTACATATTTTTCTTCTATGCTCTTCCAAGGTCGGAAGTAAGCTTACTCCCAAATACCGCTGACACAAACTCAGCCGTAATAAGCTGAAGCTCTAATAAGCAAAAAATCTAGCGAAACTAGGGTCGCCAAGAATGATACGGTTTGGGATAAAATATTGAACAATGTTGGGAATATTCGTAAGGAAAAGAATTCAGTTTTGCTATATACTTACAAAATAACTAGAATTTGCAATCAGATGAATATGAATTATATTTTCTTATTTATTGCCGAATGCGTCGTAACGTACACTTTATATGAACTATAGTCATGATTGTATAATTAGTTTCGAAAATATTACGGAGGATAAACTAGTGATTCATTGTGATAAAAAATTAAATCATAGTTTGCAACAATATATTTTATTGTTATCTACGTTTTTTTCTAAGCTATTTTACAATATCTAGGCATTTCACTACAATCTTAAAGTATTTTATGATAAACCCCTTACCGTTTGTCACCCTACAAAACGTGAAGCCCGAAAATCCAAATAAAACGCCCCGCCAAGATGAATGACTCGCGGACTGCAGAGATGAATAGAATCCTCAAGCGGCGGGATGAATACACAGTCACGGTTTTAGAACTGTAAAGAAATACAGCTTCCCACGCTTAGAGAATACATAACTAAAGTTCCCACGTCACTGCCTTCAACATTAAGAAAATAACTGCTGCGGATTTATTAGCATTAAACAAAGTAATGAGAAATTAAGTAATTACCTACTTATATATCAATTTCAAAGTAAATTTTCATGTGAAATCTAATGTTTTCTGCTTAACTTTACGTTATGTTCTGTGTTCATATCACAAACTTCTTAAATATCAGAAAAAAGATCAGATGAATACATAAAACTCACGATAACCTATTAGTTTTAACTGTTGCAACAGTGATGTTTTTTTAGTACAAACTGCAAGTTAAGAAGCTAATAATTATATTGATACACTAGTGGCCATACGCGGCTTCGCTCGCATTATTTCATGATAAAAATAGCCTATGAAACTCCTAAGACCACATACTACATACATACCAAAAATTATGATGATCCGTTCAGCCGTTTTTGCGTGATGAGCGTTTAAATAAACGGAGAAACAGATAAACAGACAAAAATTATAACAACTGTGTTTTATTGTAAAGTTTTAAAGTATATCCAAACATTTTTTTCTTATATCTTCTATGTTCAGATTTTTGACCTTCTTCAGCTTTATTACATGTTTTTTTTACGTGGGATAGGTTTACGTTTTTTATGTATATGTAGATAGCTAATCATCATGCTATGTCCCTATTAATAGGTATATTTTTTGTAGATCTGCAAAACATGTTCTAAAATTAAGAGTTTACTTTGAACTGTCATTGAATGGCAGAGATAAGTCGAGATAGAGTACACGTCGGTGGAGATGTAAGCCAAGGCCTCCCTTTATAAGCTGTTGTTGCGCCTCGCAGCCTCTCTGGCCTCGCTGCCCGATCCACTGGAATTAATCTTTGTTTCATCTACTTTGATATAATAATGTTTTTATAAAGAAAAATAGAAGAAAGTAACGTCTGTTATCGTGATTATTATGTATTAGGATTATCGCGGCTTCACCTGCGTTTGTGGGATAAAAATGCCAAAAATATATTATTATAATGAATAGTCGTTACTTTCGAGCCCGTTTACTATCTCTATACTATTTTTTACACTGGCAATAATCTCTGTTTCATATACGCTGATATAATCATATTTTTATGAAGAAAAATGGAGAAAACGATACCTGATGGCGTGAATATTCTGTACCAGAGGAGATGTTTTGTTCCCATGGCGTTGCTTACGGTTTTTTAGTTAAAAAGCCTCAAATGCTATTGTAAATAATATTTGTCACGTTCGAGTCCGTATTTTACCTCCAAAGCAAAAAAAAACGTGATTCTCAACTGCGACGTAAAACAATAACAAACAGACAATAAGAGCTCGCTTTTATGTAGTTCTATGATATGTGTCTTGCAACTTGGACAGTAAACTCGTCTCATTTCATGCACAATAGAAGCTCAAATTGTAATAAAACTGTATTGTTTCGTGAATAACAGTGGTTGAAAACAAAAATATTACAATGGTCTACGACAAAACGTAGCAATATTCCACTTCTCTCGTAGCAATCTGCTACGCCGTAGGCAACAGCTACGGACGCAGCGTAGCAAAATATTTTCGTGGCTTTATTTTAGCTTTACTTTTTAGGTAGGTAGGTTTTCGGAACAAATAGCGGCAGTTGCTAGTATTTATTATTTGATCACGAAATAAAATTCATCCTGCAAATATTTCGAATACGCTTCGTTTTAGTTTGGACCTAAGACGATAATAGCCTAGCCAATCAATAACTATCAAATACTATCAGAATCATAATAATATGTACGTTGTTTTCGAAATGAGTATACTTACTAATTTTTTGTGTACTTTTTCTGGAATGTGTTTTAATAAATTGTTTCACTGTGGTACCTCCGCAAGCTACAATCAAGAGATGGGAGACTGAACATGGTTGAACTGACTAACACATAGACTAGCGTCAAGAATAGTCAATAGTCCAGGAAACAGTTAAAGTTACTGTTATCCCGTAAAGTTTCGTCCTAACTCTGTGTTACCTATAGATTTTTATAAAATATTTTTTACATAAGCTTACCAAATTCATGTTAAACTGACAATTTTAAAATGATTTAAATTATATTCTTTGTTTAATTAACATGTAAAACATTATATATTTATGTGTCAAATGAAAACAAAACTAAATGTCACATTAACCAAATAACCCGCCCTTAATCTTAAATTATATTGAACCTGTTTTATTTGCTTATACGTTCTTTATATTTCAGATCGCGCGCCTTGCAGCGTTGCTCGTAGCATTCGAGCGAGTTTCGTCCGCCGTCCGGCCGCCATGCGCACACGCACAACATGTACGATGTCTGCTACCCGCGCTCCTATCTGCAGACCATTGATGACGTTTGAAACACACAGATAGTTATGGTTGCAGCTTGGAAAAATATGCAGATATTGGTTGGTGTTTTTTACTTCGCACCTAATTACAAACTGTTGGTAATGTTTGAAATGCGAGTACCATATTTACCTAAAAACATGGTTTGAGCTTGAAAAATGCAGATATTTGTCAGTGTTCTTTACTTTGCTCATATCTGCAGACCATTGGTGATGTAGGAAATACTCATAATCATATATGGAAAGTGATGGTCGTAGCTTGAAGTATGCAGTTCAGTGTTTTTTTGTTTTTGTCAACGGATGTTTGAAATTGAAGATCATATTGTTTGAAAGATGCAGAAGTAATAAAACTTTTTGAGTATGGAAGAGTGCTTATCGAGTGATAACAGCTATGGGCATTGCTTAGAAATTAAACAAGCAATATTTGAGATTTGTGTCTGTTGTAAACCTGAAAATATATATTAAATGCGTTTTGTATGTAAAAGCGCACATTGTGCTTACCTAAGTCAAATCCTTTTAAGAAAACTTTGACTGGCAATGTGGAGCTATTTGTCACGTTTGAATAATGGCAACACAATTATACTTTGTGTTGCCATTATTTAATTAAAGCGGTAACTAATTCATAGATTATGTTCAAGTAACTGCGTTTACAAAAAAAGATGGTTTTTGTCCGATCGAAATATTAATATGATCGACTTCACAAAAACCTGTAATTTTCAGTCTCTATTCTCAAAATAAGTACCAGTTCTATCACTAACAATATATTTTACAAAAACACTTTGCTTCTTTTAACATTTTTAAAGGTGTGTTAAAATATTGTGATTGGTCTAAACAGAAAATGTAAGTGATGTGATACAAAAAAACATTAACAGGGCTCTTAAATTGTTGAGAAAATGAGATGGAAACAAGAATAAAACGATTATACGATAACCATTACAATCGTAAGTAACGAAAAATATTGTGCTTAACTAACGTGTTGAGATGAGTAAGTAAAGGCCCACAAAAGCAATTAGCATTGCTTTGAGAAATTTTAGAATAAGAAGGCTGAAAATACAAGTTGAAGCTATAAATAAAGTTTGTTACGTATATAACGATGCGAAAGATTTAAATTTGCACGTTTGTTAGATGTTAAACAACGGTTTTAATGCCGGTTTGACATAAAAAAATAGATAAATGAGAGATGAAATATGAAGATTCTTTGCACTTTGAAATATTTAACAGGAAGTTTATATATAAGGCTAGGTCAGCAATCGAAAATTACTTATTGTTTTATGAATGAGTTATGTCCAAATTTTCACAATTTATTCTGTAAGAGTTTCAGAAAGAAAGCTTGTTCCTTACTTATATTTGCAAAAAATAAGTAAGGAAATTTTAAATAAAAACTTATTTATACTTACCATTATTTATTTTAAAGCTAAGTTATTATTTAAATGAACTGAAATGGAACACCATAATGACAGAATCAAAGCAGAACACATTTGTATGTATATTTATTTATAAGTACTTAAGTAAACCGAGAAATGTCTTATTTATTAATATGTATCTATTTAAGTATTGTGAAAGCGAGAGTACTAAAATAGAGAATGAGCTCTATAGTAAATTAATAAATTATTTTATAATTATAGAATATGGTAAAGATCTGGCTGGTTCAGATTTGCTAGATATTATGTAGCTCTGATTCTCTTCGAAATTTTCTATTTAAGTAGCGCTACATTTCTAAACTAACTTATCTTTAAGCCTTTTGTCATTTATTGTAGTCTTCGCTTGTACCGATAAAATAGGTAATGAAAATTAATAAATTGGTTTTTACCAAATTGATAAAACTAAAGAAGGCCACTGTATGAGAATTTCCCACGCGAGTTGATAGTGTAGCTGTAGACTGAAGATTCTAAAATAACAAATGAAACCAGATTGGAAAACTTGGCTTTCCTGCTTTCAGATACTTAGTATGGTAAAAGGTTTGAAATGTGAAAAGTACCTAAATTATTTAATTTACCTAAGTAATTCTTTCATATAAAAAATGTACTCAACCATAAAAAATCCTTTGGACTGCTTTTCACTGTACATGTTAGCACATAATAGGTACAGTTAATTTAATAATAAGGTACTTGTTACTATTTTGTCGGTATAAGATATTTTCTAAATCTCGAAAGTCAACAACGTAGAGAAAACTTTTAAAATGCTTAGGAGTCCTACTTATCTGTAAAAATGAATTATAAAATTGTGATAAAAGCGTACCATGTATGAATTGGTGTTGATGAATTGCAAAGCAATTCAAATCTCTTTGATCTCTGCACTCATGCATATGTATAATTCTGCTATCTCTTCTGTAATTCAACTATAATGTTCACAGTGCTTTGAAACTAATTGTTAATTGTATCCATTCCAGAATACAATAATAAGCATTTCTTGAAGTGAAATGTAATGTAACTTACCTACCTAATTGTTGCTAAAAAAATAACTCTAAACGACATTTCAGTTTGAAAATTATTGAATAAAAAAACTTGAATGTGAAAAAGTAACACGTTCAAAATGAAATCTCTACCTATATTTTGGCTTTAAGAAAATGATAATCTACGGCACCTACTCCCAATTGATTAGGCATTGTGCACTAAACTTGCTCAAATCGGTAAACGAAATCCGTTCCTACCAAGGCACAATTTTCTTTTAGACTCGCTCACTGTACAAATACCATCTTCACTATTTAAGTAATTTCAGTCTTTACCCTCTAAAGTTGTGAAATTTTGCATATCTCTCTCACTCTTCTTGTATAAGGCTTAGCCTGACTAGTTTGTGATTAATATGCCTTTAGCACGGTGGCATTAGTAGGTTAGATAGACAGCTAGATTTCATTGTGCCCAAAGACTACCTGAAATTCCTATAATAACTAATACTAATAACATAATAATAACCGTCGGTGGAAGTAGAATGAAGCAGGTCAACGAAACGAACTTCTTAGGCTTCCAAATTGATAGCGCTCTGACATGGGAGAGCCACATCGATAAGCTATGTACAAAAGTTGGACGTGCGTGTTTCGCACTATGGAGACTATCGGCGGTTTTACCGTATGATATGATAAAAAAATGATATTTTGCATCGGTACACTCCCTGCTGAATTATGGAGTAGAATTCTGGTCCAGTTCAGCAAGCAAAGACCGCGTTTTTAAAATGCAAAAGAGAGCTGTGAAAGCTTTGGTGCGGCTACCGAAAGGTGAATCAGCATTACCTCTCTTTAAATCTATGCACATTTTAACATTACCGTCGATGGCATTCTTAGAAGCTGCGATGTACGCCTGGGAGCACCTGGGGGAGTACGAGCAGCACGGGGAGAGGCTGGCGGCAGACACGAGGCGGCCGCGACACCTGCGCGAGGTGCCGCGCAGCCGCGTCAAAGCAGCTAAACTAATACATGTGATGGCGACAGGTGTATTCAACATTATCCCTGAACAAATTAAAAATGCTCCTTCAAAACAAGCTTTTAAAATAAGGGTTTAAAAATGGTTAACAGAGAAGACATTTTATTCACACAATGAGTACCTCTTCTGGATTAATTTTGATTAATGTATGAAATATGTAGTACATTGATTTTTCTTTAAAGCTTTGATAATGACATGATATTTGATTTATTTATTTTAAGTATTGACATGTTGTTTGTTATGAATAAATATCTGAATCTGAATCTGAATTGAACATAGAAAGTATCAACTTCTTTTTTCAATTACATTACAGACAAGCTTCACCTTCGATCACAAAGTTGTTTGTACGTATGTCCCTTAAAATCCTCATGGTCAAATGTCTGACTATAGTGTAATAAAAAAACAGATTGATTCGTGACTAAAATATCGCAAAACTAAAGAAGGCAATTGTGCCACAAAAAATATAGCTTACCTGCATAATAATGTTTTGGATAGGTAACATGTTAAACAAATGTTCGTTCTCAGCAAGTTTTTGGGCGAAGTCTTTGTAATTTGTAAAATGCTGCCACTGTAGCTTTGTTATAATACTAATTACCTACATTAAGTGTACATATATAATTACCTACAAAGACACATATTTATGTAAAAGCAATGGAGATTTAAATATGAGAAACATAAATATTTTAACAGCGAATTGTTTGTTTGAACGTTAGAAATACGTTTATTTTTAAATGATAATTTTTAGTTTAAAATTGTGTTTGATTATACCGGAATATTTTCATAATATCTAATAGTGCTTAAGTTCCTTTCTGTGTTAAAATATTATTAGAAATTATGATGTGGAGAAATATGAACGAAAAGTTCACAAAACGAGTATTTTAATAAGTAAAGACCAAAAGAAAACCTCCGAATATAATAAACCATCTAGACGACAATATTTTGAGAATGGTTTTCAAAGCACTATTTTTGAAATTGTTTTCTGATTTGTTGTAAAAAATTACGTTACTGTGCTACTCTGTACAAATCAATCTTAAATTCATTAAACTAAAAATTTGGACAAAGTATTGATCGTTAATAGAGTCGCATAGTAAAAAGGCGAATTAAAACATTGTTATCTATTTAATAGCGTGTCCGTTTGAAAATTTATAAAGAAATGTACATTCATGTTAATAGTGTATTTACTAAACTTGATAGCTGAATAATAAAATAAAAATCTATATAATTCCAACTGTCAGGGTTAGATAATGTACTATCTTATTTTTACATTTTATGCACCAGTTTTTATGATTAATTAAAGCAATAAATAAACAAAATAAATTGAAACAAAGAAGATACTTAATTGAAATGATTGTTTTCTTTTAGCGTGTATATTTTTTTAATATAAAATTCAATAATTAAAACGTATTTTATTTCTATCAAGTACACATAACTTACCCCTTCTTCGATTAATAAATAGCCGACTGAGGAAAAATGATAAACAATTTATTTTAATTCATATCATTTATTTATTTATTTATACATACATATGTACTTAAAATTGGAGCTAAGACTCTTAAGTGGGAATTCATCAAGCAACAGTTAAGTTATGTTTAAGTATTGTTCTATCTAAACTCATATTTTGAATTGCTATTCCAATATTATATTTTATTGTAATAGGACGTCAAACTAAGAAGCCTACGTATAACTACGAAAAGGTATGATATAACGAAAGGACGAATATATACGAAAATTTGACGATTGGTACAATACGATATAAAACCATCATACCTAGTTTATAAACAATAACAGAGGTCAACTTTTTGATATTAGTCGCTTATCTAACGCCGCTGCAATAGAAATAATATAGGTACTACTTTTTATCCCGAAAATACGCGGGCCAATTGCGGAAACCTATCTTTAACACTATCTTTTGGTTAGGTTTACTACGTAAGTGTTGTTTAGCCTATTTTTTAAGCGTTTAGCTCGATTTAAGATAGATTTACACACGTATAAACGTATAATAATATAAAAGTGTATGACGATATAAATAGTAGTTAGGTTGCCTGATGAACTCCGACTCCTAACCATTAAATTATCTATATTTACCACAATGACGTCTGTTCTTTGATATTCATTTATAAAAAATAATTTATTTTGCTTAAATTGAGGATCAAAAAAGCAGTGGTTGCCTAAATCTAGGTTAAAAGCATTACAAGAATGTTAGTATTAGATTTACTAAACCTTAATGTATGTATATTAAGTCGTGCTACTGTGGTCTTAACCACTATTTGAACATGTATTTTTTCTATGGACAATCGTATAAAAGATTTTGATAAGTAAGCTTTGAACAAGGTTTTAAGCCTGGACGTACACAACTATACACTTTCTGTGATACAGGTGTCATTCAGTCAGTTCGTATTTTGAGCACTTAACAGTTCACCAAATAGATTAATGGTTTGTTTCTGCCCGTTTTATACAATGTACACTTGTACAAGCCATGGCGTCATAATCGTCCATTTCATACATTAATTGACAATTTTGTGTGCCCAAACTAAATTAGCAATTTTAACCTTTTCGAACTTCTTCCAATATATTTTCTATCGTTGGCTTGAAGGAATCAGAATTATTTGTAGAACATAGAGGAATAGGAAGTGATTTTTAGTCAAGTATTTACATGTCTGCTTATAGTCTAGCTGCTATAGATTATCTTGCTAGACATTATTACATACAAATACAAGTATGTACTAACATAGACACTAAGAATGAAATATACATAATCATATTTTAGTAATACGTATGAAATTAAAGTTAGGTTGTTATAACAAGGGTAGGTAGGTAAAATATATACTTACCTAAGTTTTTTATGCAGGTGTCTGTATACAAATTTGTTTTTTTTATCAACAACTATTATATTTTAAATATTTACGCATCAGTGCAATATTAGAGGAAAAGAACCGGACAAATTTATTGTTGGACGGCGAAGCAGAGGTAAGCTTCAATGCATTTAAACTTGTGATTTAAGCTATTCAACGTCGAGGTAAGTTAACCTACACATTTACAATAACAGCCAAGGGATCCTTCCGGCGAAATCTTATCGCCATAAATTTAATCCACCAATAAGAATAAGCAGAAATGTCAACATTTGATCAATGACAACATTATGAGCTTCTATGATTGGCGAATCAATTTAGCAATAAATTTTATCGTTAATATAGCCCCGCTGATGTATTTGAAGGCAGTGATGCAACCGCGCCATATCTTGGTACATTTCATATATAAACACCTAATATTCTTACACTAAAATATTATTATTTAAGTTTATAAGCTACAGACAGAGCAACATTTAAGTATAAATTAAATGTAAATCGTATGCAATAAAGCTTGCAAAACTAATCGTAGTGTACGCTTTAATTTAAAACATTTACTCACAGTTAAACAATATATATAAAATGCATAATGGAGTGTTAATCATATATTCTACGTTTAATAATTTTATATGTTTATGACAGACACATTAAAATACACCAAAAAATCTGAGGGTCGGGTGAATAACAAAAATACTCTTGTTTACATTCTAATTTCTATAGCTTTAAAATATCTTCCGCTTTCTCTGTACATACATTCAAGTTCGATTCACTATAGTAAAATATTATTTTACAACTATACAATCCTTATATAACGTAACGTAGCCAAAGTCGTCGTGATTATGCCGTGGTATATCATTATTTAATTAAATTTACTTACATCTAGAGTTAGTACAAGTTTCGTACACAGAATAGAATTATTTGGGAATAACCTTAGGATTTATGATTTGGAACAATGTGGATGGCAATTTTACTGAAGCGAACATCATTTTTGGTCTTGCGTTAAGCCATTTAATGAAATACGATTCGTTTTAAAAATACACAATTACCTGGAGATGAAATAACAGCGATATGACACATACAGCCAATTAACAACGCAATGTAATTAAATATAAAAATCTCATTGCGTTATAATAATCTTAAGACAAAATAAAAACCAACGCTAATAAATTATTAACAATAAAGCATCATCAATTTTAAATGCTTAGAAATGTAGGACATCTATAAATCTGGAAGATATCCAGACATATTGATAACCGTCACCTACCAATGTCTAATTTAGATGGATTAGATCTGAACACTCATCTTTTGATGGTAGCAGCAAGATGGCCTTGCAGATAATCTTTATTTTGTTTCCAGGTTAACTCATAGAATAATATAATATACTGGTTAACTTATCAAAACTAAAATTAAGATAACCCTACCTATCTTACATCAACGAACCGTGACCTATAATTGTCTAGAATTTAGATGAATCATTGTCTAAGTTCGCCTTTTTATGGTAGTTGATTGCCTGCCTGATGGTGGCAGAAAACTTTATTTTTTTTAACGTTAACTCAAAAAAAACAACAAATATGATGCCCTACATTAAAGGACTTTCACCTACCACTGAAGAAAGTAGTCTTTTCATGGTAGTTGGCTGACTGGCTAATGATCCTAAAAAACTAAATTTTCTTAGCAAGTTTAGTTAACCTGCTAAGAAAATTTAGTCCAATCCAAATCAATAAATTGAAAATTAGGATGCCCTACATTGACGAACCCTCACCTACCACTGTCTTGCAAACAGATTCTCACTGGAACTCATCATCAGAGCTGAGGAGGGTCGTCTTTTCATGGTAGTTGGTTGCCTGGCTGATGGTTGCGACGCGCTGCGGCGGCGGGCGCGGCGCCAGCGCAGGCCCTTCCTCGCGCTTGGGCCCTGCGCCGCGCATCACTGGGTACAGTCAATAATTAGTATTAAAACCTCAGAACCTAAGGACTGGAAGATACGAACCAAGGCTAAAGAGGAAGGTCGTGGTAGCCAGCGACTGACATTGGGCTCCACCAGACAATTGAATACAAGGAGATGCATTTAATGGAGTCCACACTTTACAACAACAATTGCACAGACCACATCTGCTTATAGTTATAGTACTGATTGTAGATATAGTACTGATTGTAGATAGAAAAGAATAACAAAATATAAACTTTCGTGAGACATTTTAATAATATGTTAACCTAACGGTTTTCACTCACGTGTAATAACATACAACATACGCGAATTACACGTGAGTGAAAACCGTTTAGTTAACATATTAATAACTAGTGGATGCTCGCGGCTTCGCTCGCATTAAGAAGTAAAACTTGAATCCCCTATTTCACCCCTTTAAAAGTGGCATTTCCAAAATTTTCCCTTTCTTAGCGGATGCCTACGTCATAACATCTACCTTCATTCCAAATTTCAGACTAATCCGTCCATTGGTTTGGGCTGTGCGTTGATAGATTACTATATGAGTCAGTCAGTCACCTTTGAGATATATAGATTAGTTACCTAAAATTAGTCCTTACACAAAAAATATAATTATTAATCGACAAGTGAGTTGATCAGATATGTTTTTTTTACGTAGGTAATAAACTCATTAATGAATCAATTGAAATACTGATCAATTAATGTAACGTTTTATTAATCATACAGTAGGTATATGTATATTTTGAACATGGATACAGGTAATAGAGGTATCTTATTTTAGACATCATCTATCAAAAGCGACAACAGGTGTAAGATTTGACTGGCCTGTTAGCTTAGTTGGTAGTGGCTCTGCCTTCTAATCTAGGGGTTGCGGGTTCGATTCCCACGTGACACAAGTATTTATGCATTTTAAAATTTATAATTACTTGTGTTGAGTCTGGTCGTTTGTATGTATAATAAGTATGTATTTACAAAAGAAAAGTATATAAGTATTATATCCGTTGTCTAGTACCCACGACACAAGCGTTTGCTTAGTGTGGGGCTAGATGGCGCTGTGTGCAATGTCCCGGAATATTTATTTATTTTTATTTTATTTATTTATTCAATACATACTTACTTACGAACAATTTCTTACCACATCTTAATTTAAACAATTAAATCAATGAGTCACTGATCAACTTTATGTTCTTTTACACATCGATCGTTTTGTAAACGAATAACAAAACAAAATTCAGAAGACTTGATAAACTCTTTTTTGAAGTCGGTTAAAAATGCTGATCACTTTATTAATAGTTGAGTTGGCTTTATAAGTTAGACCAGTAAATAGTGAGTGAGTAGTATTTCTTACATCATTTATTTATAGTGTGTGTTTTCTAAATGCTGATACAGTACTTGTGTAGTTCAAATATGCTTGTGCTCAGTGATTTTAATGTCTTTACTAAAGCAGCTCTCAATAATTGAAATTTCAAACGTAATTTCAATAAGATTAGAGCGTTAATTATGCCTACGTGTATTTGTGAGTATTTTTGTGTAAATGGTAAACAAACTAAGGCTTGTGTAAACGAGCACTCATAGCATTTTTTTTTTCAAATTAAGTTTCTAATTTACTCCAATTTGAACATAACTATTTAGATTTCTTTTTTAAGAAAGGACCATTTTATAATATGTGTGGAGCAAGAAACATATTTATAACAAAGCCAAGAATGCTAATAAAAGGTTACTTAAATATACAGGGGTTACTGTCGCAATTCTCTTGTATCTTGTAAAGGAGGATTTATTATATAAATTTATAAAACGTTTTATTTTAGTTACCAGCAACCCTGAATAAGTGACTAAATTCTGAAAAAAATGAATTAAAGAAGATATGTGTGAACCCACATGCAAAATTTTTTTGATGACAGTTTTGTTTCGTTAGGTACTCCATCAAAATATTCCAAAAATTAATACTATGTGTCACATGTAAGAAATAACTAATTAACTACTACTAACTTATTAACAAGTACCTAATTTTGCTAATTACTTATAAAATATTTATATTACTAGATGAGCCAAAGAAGTACATACGACGTGCAAATGATGCCGTGACGTCATGCTGCAAATAAAGAATAACAAGCGTAACGATCGAAATGTTGCTTACCTTTTTGCAGGTTTCCTTTCGGTGAATAGTCGACATTATACATACCTATGTATATTTGGCGCCTTCTATTAATATAATTTTGTTTTGATTTTATATGTCTGATTATTTGTTTATACTGTTCTATACAGTGAGCTTAGACATTTGGAAGTTTTAAGAAAATCTTTGAAAAGAAGGCTTTGTGTTAACCTATACGGAATCAATGATAAAATAAAAAATAAAGTTTAGAATAGAGAATAAAATCATTTATTAGTGAGAGGCAAATACAGTGTCCAAAATGAATATGACCTAGTGTTCCGAAATTACCGGCCAAATACAAACCTATACCTAAACTGTGTCTTAAACATAGAAAATAATTATGAAAATCTTAAAAAATATCTTACAAAATAATATTATGATAACGAACTACAATATACGAAAAACTGAATCATATTTATGGCATGACAGGTTGTAAGACACTATTTGAAAGCTTTTTTTCCAAGACGCGATTATTTTACAAAGCTGAATTTAACAATAACTTTGCACAGTGGAAAATGCCGCTCTTTGGTTTCACAAAAGTGCTAATTTTCCATATATAGTGTCTGTTACAATCGTTTATTATTACAACCTGATAATTGCCTGGCTAAGAAAAAAACGCATGAAAAATATATTAAACTAATAATATTTTCGATTAACTAGCAAATAACTAAAGGATTCTATCCCGCAATTAACAAAATATTGAAAGTTATAAAATAATACAAAAAAGGGAAAACTAAAATCACAGAAAACACAACACTCTTACAGACATCGATATTAAATAGAAGGCTTCTATAATACCTACCCTAGGTACCAAGAATAATCTATTAGCGGCATTGAAGAGTCCGAATCATTAATACGATTATCTTGAATTTAGGCAAAAATATGTTCAATATCTCAGAGTATCCAGGTATTGTTTTCAAATCTGGCATAGATTGACTGAATTATTATTGAGACTTGACTTGATTTATATTTAAAACTAGCTGTCCCGGCAGACTTCGTACTGCGACCTAAACTTTTGTATATATATATTTTTTTCCCTTTTAAAGCTTCCCTAGATCTCCACGAACATTTCAAGACTAAGATAAGATAAATCCGTTCAGCCGTTCTCGAGTTTTAATCAGACTAACGTGTTCGTTAGTCATTTTTATTCATAAAGATTTACATTATAAAGCATTGATGATGAACATATTTAGATGTAATAAACTCTATACACGTTTGATTTAGATACATCTATGAACGATATTGTTTTTGAATTTGACGACTTCGCATGCAACAATATATTCCGGTTTTTTCATATCTTATTTCGGTAAACTAATTTAAATAATTAACCGACAAGCCAACTATAAAAAATTCGTTATGCACTTCGGACTAGTCAAGTACCTTCTTAAAATAAATAAAACTAGGATTATTAATAAAGGAATACCTAAACATGTATTTTTTTACAACCAAGCACCGAAAATCGTAAAAATTCCTGGCGTCGGATTTTCTATTAATATTTTACTTAATTTTAGGACAAGGCACGGGAATAGTATTAAAATATGTGTTATTTATTTAAATAAGTATGTCTATATTTTAAGAATTTATTAAAACAATATTATGTAAACTGAAAGCATGTTTCAGTAAAATAGATAAAACTATTTTGAATTATGTGATTGATGTCTTAACTGATTTTCAAATTTCAATGTATGTTTTTTGTTGTTGATGTCCTCTTTCAATTCTGATAATTTGTTAGTACAGTCATTTTGGACATATTAAAATTAATATGAGTTCTATATGCTCTCGGCTTATTTAACCCAAAATAATCGTCTTATACCACATTTAATTAGACATGTTATGTTATATGTGTTTATCAAAATAACTTGATGTTTTTATTATTTAGTCGAACATCCCATACGGTGCATAATATGACGTCGTACTCCGTCAAATTTTAATGTCATTTTTAAATATCAAAGAAAATCGTGTCTTGAAAAGGACCAAATCCACTAAACAATTTTTCTGATGATATTAAATTTGAATCAGACGGCGGAGAAAATAAGTCTGTTTGAGTAACTTTATAGGTGAAAACCAAAGGCATAAGGAATATTTTTTTTGCGTTAGTATCTATCTAAAAAAATATTCGATTCTCAACATAAAGTAGCACAACTGATAATATCCTGATATTGTAAACACTTATATGTAAATTTATAGATCGCCTTATAGAACAAACTTCGCTTCAAATATATCTGTTTGATCAATGTTTGTTGCACAATATAAAAAAAAAAACTATGTTATAACCTATCATTTTAAGCCTTCCATCTGCTGTAATCTAACAATTGTACATTCGCAAAATAAATTATTTAATATAACCTACATTTCAGTGGATTGATTGACGTACATAAAATTAAATGTGCATTTAGTCCTTTTCATAATCACGTAATTTCTATAATATTAGTACTCGTACAGACGGACAGACAGACATAGAATGCAGTAAGACATGCAGGTCACGCCAATGGCTTATAGTTTCTCATAAGGCAGGTGAGATGTGACATCTGAAAGGAAATAAAAACCAAAAGAAAATAACGCAAACTAGCTGACTTTCACACGACAATTTAAAAAAATATATTCCGGTATAAGTAAAATGATATGAAGTTAAAATTTGTATGTAATTTGTTGAGCTAGCACTGGCAGTGGAAATGTTAAACAGAGATATGATAAGAATATTCTAAGATGAGATAACCGGCTAGAACCGACATAATTATTGACGCAAGTGCTAGCCGGTTATTGCAACTAAATAATCTAGGTGCCCAAGAGGTACGAACAGATATATAAAAAAAACATAGAAAAAAGTACTGTATGTTTGTAAATTTGTAAGTGTTTAACGATAAAAATTAGACTTAATTTTTTTAGTCTCAAAATTTCAGTTTATTGTCTCATTTATAATAACTATGTAAACAATACACACATATTATTTAGCCAATAGTAATCAAATACGTGTAATTTTTATACACATGAAAAACACATTTTCACTGCCACTGGTAAGCCTACAATTGCATCAATTATGTCAAAATAGACGACTTGTATTTAAGCTAAATATGCAAAATCATATAAACTATCGACATAGTAATAATACACAACGTCTATGTATGACACACAGCTATGTATAGTTAGCAAACAAAATGCGATCAGGCCGATGACGTCATGCAGAACATAACAAGAAATGTGAAATTGTCTTCGCACATTTTGCAACTTTAGTATTGGTATCTGGATATAATTAAGTATTTTGTAGATTTTATGTTATACAATAGAAAGATTTTTATTGGACCAAAATTGGTAAGACAGCAATCAAAAAACAATGATCAAAAATGGAAGTCGGGCGGATAAATTCATCAGTATACACCTCGTTGGAATAGTGTATTTTAGGTAAATTTAATTATTTAAATTTACATTTGCTCAATGTTATAATAACACATTGAGCAAAGAGGTATATTTAAATAATAAAATTTATTCATATAACATTTTAAATTAACAACTATTCTTTAACCGCAAGTACTGCAACACAGATCGAACCGAACCGAACAGAAAGAAGCTATATTATAGCAGATCTACCACTTCATTATACTACACTGAACTAAGTGAAGTATTTAGTTTTTTTTAGTATGTACGGTTTTTCATGTATGTGTAACATTTGTACCTATCTGTCTTAGTACCAACACCAAAGCTACCAAATACGCGAAGTCATCTATCCTCTAGCATACATCATGAAAGTGTTGCATTCTTACCCGAGCTGTACTGCGTGTACTGCTGGTACTGCGGGTGGAAGTTGTGGAACGCATCCGTCATTATGTCCTTGGGGTTCATTGTCTCCTGAAACATGCATTAATGTAAATGTTAACATTTATTTATTAGAAATAAATTATGACCGCAATGAATCAATTCTGTAAGTAGGTCACGACCCTCAGTAAAGTGGAAAACATATCGAAGAGAAGGAAGAAAAATAAATAAAATGCTAGTAGTTCTCGTGAACTTTTGCGAACCTTTCGGTGGCTAAGAAATATGTGCCCTTTTACCTATTGTGGTAGCTATTGCTGCAACTTAATGATATAAATATAAAGTTTCCTTACTTTATACCGCCTTATTTTTCCACTATAGAGTGTATTTTTACCTGAATTTTTCTCATTTCATTACTAATTTCGACCTTATACGCTTAAAATATGGTATATTTCACCTTGAGGCTGCTAGAGATGGACTGCATGGTGAGCGAGCGGTGCGGGTCGCGGCGTGCAGTGTACACACTGGCCGGGAAGGCGTATCTCAAGGCGATGGCGGCCGCCAACATCTCGATGCAGATGAGGAAGTTTTGGTATCCCGCGGAGACTGTACCGGCGGTGGTGGGGACGCCGTTCTCGTCAATTATTGGAGATATGACTTCGGCCTTTTCGAGGATGGCTAGGGCCACGCCTGGGGATAGAAAACGTTTTGTGTGATTAGAAAATCGTGACAAAATTATGAAACAGGCCTATTACGCATCATGGTTTCTTTTTTTTAACTTGCCAATCAGTCATTTGACCAGCATGTCGCTTGAGGAAATAGTATATAGCCTGAGGTATTAACCTCGAGTGTTATACATGTCGAATTAGAATGCATCTTGCTGGAACACACTGTTAGGTGTTCACAAGGTTTACATACGGATTCGGGTAGTCCCCAATAGAGGGCTCCATTTTTAATCGTGTTTTAGTCGTAAGAAAACAGCTGTTTATATGGTGTGTGGTGTGTTTTTATGGTGTACATTAAAGTTATATTCTATTCTATTCTGTTTATCCGGGACGAAAGTGTCTCAATGTAATAATCCATATTCTTAGATTTCTTTTTTTCTTTCATTTCTTTAGATGGTAAGAAGTAATACCATCTAAATGTCTATCAAATCCCTTCATCCGTTAGCGAGTTAATGTCGAACAAACAAACAAACACGAAAACACAGTTTCTTAGCAACCTCACCTTGCCAGAAGGACAAGAAGATGACAGATTTGACGGTGAAGAACTTGAGCACGGGGTCGAATGGTTTGAGCATCTCTCTGGTGGCGCCCAGGAACAAGAAGAGCCCGTACAGCGCCAGGCTCACGCTGAAGTTGTACACGATGGTGATGTACAAGTAGCCGCCGTTGGGGCTCCAGTCGCCGTCGTGGTAGTGGCCTGCCGACTGGAATAGAGACAGTTATATTTGTAAGAAAGAAAGAAAGAAAACAATTAGTATGGCAGATTTGAAAAACAAACACAAGTAAGGACATAATAAACAAACAAACATAAAATCTGCCACAACACAGCCCCAACTCAGCATAATGCTGGTTGTGTGGAAGCAACCAGCGCTGGTCTTCCGTTGGGGCTGGCTGTGACGTCACGCACGACTCAAATTGCAAATTTGTATTTGATTTGCAGTTCAAAGGCAAAATGAACGCGAAATAATTCAGAAACTCTTCTGAAATTTGTATCTAAATAGATAATAATAATCTGTTTCAATCTATTGCAGCCCAAGTAATGGTGTACTATTTTCCCTCCACTCTCCAAATAAAGAAACTCCGAACTTTTTCTTCTACACATAAATAACTCGTTCCTCTAAGATAAGATAAGATATGTCTTTAATGCACACCAAAAAATAAACATAATAAAAAGAAATTTAAAAACTAATTTAATGCACATTGGGCGGCCTTATCGCCTTAGGCGATTTCCTCTAGCAGGTAACTTAATAATGATGGATATATCCATGGCGACCTTAACCAACCAATGAGCAATACAGCATTATGTGGGATTTAACAGCATACATAGCATTTTTAATGTAGGGTTTATGTGGGATAGGTTTACGTTTGACTACAGCCTGCCTGATGTTAAGCATTGCTGCAGCCTAGGGTGTAATGGGTTAGGGGTTACCTAATATACATAGTTGATATTCCTAGTATTTTATTTTAATAGCTATACTTGTATCTATGTTTCTATTTTGTGTAGCACCTTTCAACCACTGATACTATCATAATAACAGATTCTGATTTCATTCAACTTGTTTCCAAACATGAAATTACTATTAATAAAATGTAAATTAATTAATCTTTACCTGCAAGAAAATGATAATGAAGGCGCACAGCGGCTTGACCAGGCAGAACTGCAGCGTGGCTTGCTTGCAGAAACGGAGGAAGCCGATGGTGTAGGTGGCGCCGGATAGGCAGCAGGTGCCGTTGACGCAGGAGGCGCGCACCGGCCGCCCGCGCAGCTCCGACATGATGTTGCCCTCCCCGCCCAGGTACTCGTAACACAGAGACAGGAAACTGTAGATCACGAACGCTGGAAATAAAACAGGGTTGTAAAAAATAATTGATTTCTTTATCCCAATAGGGGTGACATGGTCATGTCTGACCACCCTTTACAAAATAAAGAATAAAAAAAGGTTGTAAAAAAGGAAATCAGAATCTAAATATATAAAACTCAAAGGTGACTGACTGACTGATATAGTGATCTAGCAACGCCCAGCCCAAACCACTGGACGGATCGGACTGAAATTTGGCATGCAGGTATATGTTATGACGTAGGCATCCGCTAAGAAAGGATTTTTGGAAATGCCACTTTTAAAGGGGTGAAATTGGGGATGCAAGTTTTACTTCTTAATGCCAGCGAAACCGCGAGCACCCACTAGTCGGCTCATAAATAGCGGAGTAATCGCGTAGCAAAAAACTTAAAACTTGCATAGGAATTGGTAACATATTTTTTTTGAAGTCGGTTAGAAATTGCGTATCACAAGAATATGGTAAAAGAAAAAATAAATAGCACAACGCTTCAATTGTTCTCCAGAACAGGTACTAAAACTAATTGGATAATAAAAATCGGGTAAACCATGTATACATATACAACGTTTTCATTATTCGAATGGAAGGAAGGTTGAATTGAGATTTTTATACATTATAAAAATGAGTTAAAGAATAAGCGAGCGTTACTAACCATTTCTTGATCTATTTTTCTTTAAATATAAACTTAGAAATTGGATCCAACCTTTGTCCGCTTTGTTATTGGATGGGTACTTTGCACAACCTGTATGTACATAAAAATGGGTCATAGACCTAAGGTAGAGGTAAATTCTTCTAAATACAGCCAGAACAGTATACTGATAAAAACAGCGCATTATCACCTACCAGGCTACATAATGTCAATTCGCACCATACAAAATGGGCAATGAACTTTATTGTACACACAGGCTTGTTTCATAAAATGAAGCCAATGGCAACGGGACATTCTTTTTTATTTGCAGTATTACAATACCCACATAAACCCCTATTGCAAGCTTTGACTTTGGACAATACACCTTTTTTATCAGCGCGTATTTTGGCACATGACGCTGTTTAGGGTTCAAAAACATTTAGTCATGGTTTTAAACATAGGATCGATTGATTTTGTATCATATGCTATGTACAGATAGAAATATAGAATTAAATTGTACAATAATTTAATAAATTATTTTTTTTGCAATATTTATTGTATTGTATTGTACTATTAATTTTAATTGATTAATTTTTATTTGTTTTTCTGTGACGTGTATCAAATATCTGATTTAATTAAATGACTACGACTATAGATCAACGCTTTATTTCAGACACTCGCACAATACAGAAATTTACCGTAAAATAAAAAACTCAAGCCTAGTGTCTTAAGACTGACTTAAGCGTAGACTTCTTATCCTGGATTAGAGAGAGAGAGAGAGAGAGAGTGTTGCACAATAGAGCAGATATAGCTAATATATATAAACTATACTATAAATAACACATTGACTTGTAAGAATTTTAGTTAAATTCATCTTGCAATGCATTTATTTAACAGCAGTAAAATTCAGAATATTCCAATCCTTGTTGGAGCCAATCGATATCCCTATCAATGATAGCATTATAGGTCATGGTGTTTAATGTAGGCAGTCCTTGGATCGCTTGATAAACCTAACGTACAAGAAATGGACACTAATCGATCGGCCTTCGGACTGATAGTGGCCAAGTAAGTGGTGTGACGCGGGCGATGACTCAATATAAATAAAACCTTATTGTTGCGACAATTAGAGAGTTCACTTGTGTTTTTGCTGAACTGTTTTAAATGTTAGTACTTTCTTAAACGAAGTGGGTTGTTAAAATAATCTAATACATAAGGCATTTTATATTACTCATGTTTCATATTTTTAAATATGTGCATCAATTGAAAAATATCCCGATATTTTTAAGTTTGTCTTTTTTTCTAACAAAAGTATGTAATAAAGAAACATATTCCTTTAATTTGGATGTCCTATATGTTTATGAATAAACATATACCTAGGACATCCACATCAAACCATCAAGTTTGTTGTTTGATGTCGGTTAAGGAGCAGCGGAAAAATACTACACATTTCTCCAGAGTTTCAGTTACAATGGATTTTCGCAACGTAACGCCTGATTCAATATCTTATTTATGAATAAATACAATTTGAGCTTTAATGGGAGTTACATTGGCAGCCTGTTGTTAAAGTTCTTATATTACCTTCGCAACATAATAAAAAAAAGCTTAAAAGCATAAATACTCGTCAACGGCAAGGTCTATATATATTGAACAGGTTATAAAATAAAGAATATATCGTGGAGCGGTCACTGGTATTGCAACATTCGCGAAGGTTACCACCAAAGTAGGCACTTTAGGTGATATCGTCTAGAACGCTCGAAAGGCGGATTCTACGTATTTGTTGTATCACATTTTTAAGGCCGTAACATGCATATTTTATTATTAAAAACAATGCTAGACTAATTCTTGCATTTTAAGTATACAAATGGGGGAATTAGTGCGATGTGTTTATGCTGTTATTGTGCGAATAAGCTGTCAAATTTTGAGATTTTTGTCTGATTTGTCTTTTTTACGTTAACTCCTTTTAAACTACAGTCTACAGTTGACTGGATAAGCTCGCTCTATCATAGACTACAATTATCGCTTACTATCAATCAAATTTTGGTCCACTGCATACTCTTATTAGTTACCGACAGCAAATTTATATCAGACCATAAAATAATAAAACAATACCTCGTTCTATCATAGACCACATTTATCTCTCCACCAGGCAAATTTTGATCCAATCGAATTCGTTACGACAAATTATTTTAAAATGTTGAGTGTCTCAGTAGGTAACTAAAGCAGATTCGAGCGTCTCGATAACAAAACTAAAGCCTTCACTGATAAACTGGTTAGCCTGATACCTGTATGACAAACTACATTATTCATCGTGGGAAAGCCTCGTCACTCTGGTACGGCCAGTGACGTATAAAGATATCGAGGTAGTTAGTTCGATGGCCAGAGTAGTAATGGTTTTATAGTTGTATACTCTCCATGTGTAGCAGATGCTGATTGCTGCTTGTATGTTTGTTTAAGTTTTTATATTTTTGATATCACATCTATGTTTTGTTTTTTGTTTGTTTATAATTGTTTACGTTTCACTTTGATACCGGCTCTGTTTTGATTTTTTGTTTATTGTACATTTCGATATATAAGCGATGAGAAATGTCTGACTTACTGTTTAGTAATGGACAAAAACATTTACCAAATTGTATAACATGGTTATTTTTTCTCAATATTAGATTTAAGACAGATCCACATACTCTTGATATCGACTGAAAAAACATTCAGTCCGATTTTAATCCTCATCATCAAATGTCCTATTATATAAAATTTGTAGATCGCTTGCTCTAAAATCTGGCATAGAAATCTACAAGCAGAAACCGGTGCTAAAAGAGCAAACCCAACCCGTAGTTACTGGCAAAGGTCAGTCACGTTTCTAACTTAGTATTGTACTATATACTACCTATATACTATTCATTGTATATGTATTGTATCGTACTGTCTGTAGTACAATAGCTATATAATAGGTTTGCGTAAGAAACTGTGCTAAGAATTGGATTAAGCTGTGAATACACTGCAGTATAGACGTGGCCGTCATTGATTGTGTTAACTCAGGTGGCGCAATGTACACGGAATATGTTTTGACAGAATTTACTGTAGTTTCAAGGATATGATATTCGATTTTGATATGCTTGCATGAAATATTATAAACCTATAATATGTGTGATTGAAAGTGGAATTTCCTTTCAAAACAAATAATAATAAACGTTTTATGTAATTTGTGAATGTCAGTTCGGTAATTAAAATATCAGATGAAAAAAAATTACATAATGGTTTATATATTGATAAAATGAGAACTGATTTGATAAGAAATCAAAGTAATTGGGTAGAATTCTCTCGAAGCAGTATCAATTTGGTTTTAAATTTAATTTATATCAGACAAAAAGCATTTATTGTACATGCAAACGTGATTAGAGCAAAGTCCTCCACAAATTGATCATTGTACGTAGCAGAGTAGTAGGTGTACGCATACTTAGTAATACCATCTATTCCACTCATTCACTCTTTGAAAAGAAAGAAATATAAAAAAACACAGCGCCATCTAGCCCCATTATGCTTGTATCATGGGTACTAAATAACGGATGAAATACATACCTATATACTTTTCTTTCGTAAATACGCCATGTCCTTATTATAAAGCTAATGTTGATGACATTTAATTAGACGCTACCGAAACTTACACAAAGATCTTCATCTCAATAGAAGATATATCCGAGACCAACATATTGATTTCGTATCCAATTTTAAGGATATTGTTCTCAAACTTACATTCATAGCAATCCCGGACGGTGAAGAAGTAGATATAGTAGGAGTCCCCCTTGAAGAACAGCAGCGAGATCCAACTGTAGCAGCCGTAAATAGGCACGATGAACAGGATGCGCACGATCCATCGCTGCTCCGACGGGTTCGAGTACCAGCGCAGGTGCTGGTAGATCTGCAATGGAAGAGGGGCAATGGTTAGTGTCACTTTATAAGAGGGCAATGTATTATGTTCTTTGACGTCGCTCGAGCGACAGCTCTTTAATTTTAATAATAAAGAACGAAAATTGGCTTCTGAAAATAACACCTGGTCCGGGGCTCGTGGCTTTCAATTAAATAACCGAATTTCTTCAAATTTCGGGGAATTCAATCTATTTTTTTTTTCCTTAAATAGTTAATAATAAGTTTCTTTATTCAGGTAAGTAACAATAGTGTTTTCTTTAAATACTTAGTCGATAATACATTTCTTAATTAAGTTAATATAAGGCTACTCACTTAGAGTTTGTAGGGCGTATGGGGAAAAAGAACTCTAACCCTAGACCTATAAGGTTCACACTCACCACCTTAGGTATGAAAATAAACATATTACAAAAGAAGGCACTACTTGAAGGTACGGGATCGTATATTAAGGAAGACTTCCCGCCCAAGATTTTGGAAAAGAGAAAAGTTTTGATCCCTCAGATGCTAGAGCATAGAAAAAATGGAATAATGGCGGTTTTGAAATATGATAAGTTAATCATAAAGGAAAAACCTACTAACAAAAGGTCACTCCCAGTGAGCCCACCAGAGAACTTAGTACATGCTGAACAATCTACGTCTAAACCTAAGGGGCAAATATCCAAAAAGTCCAAGACACATACTCCGCCAGCTCTATCAAGCGTCGCCCAAGGTAAAAACCTAGCAAAACCTGGTAAAAATAAGAGCCCACTGATTACACATTTTGTCACAAAAACATTAACTGAAAAACCAACGACACCTCAGCATATCTCAGAATAGCAACGAACTCGGGCACCCATACAAGAAAGCATCACCGAACGGAACTTAAACACTGCATTATCAAGAAATACAGACATAAACAAACAAGAAAACTCAATCCCAATCCGGGTAGTCGCCGTGGGAGCAGGTCATGAGCCTGTAGACTACAACCTTCCATGCGGAAACACCACAGATAAGATTAAGATTCTATATTCGGAACACCCCCAGCGGAACCACGACACTCTAAGAAATAATGAAAATACAGAAACAAAATCCAAATTACTCCCAATACGCTTGGGCAGCGCGGGAGTTCAAGTCCACCACCCTCCACGTTACAAACAAATAAATAATCACAAATTGCAAGACATCACAATATGTACATATAATATCCGCTCTCTCAAAAGTAGCGACAGAATAGTACAACTGGAACACGCTCTCCAAAATGTAAATTATGACATCATTGGCATTTCTGAAGTAAAAATAACAGGTCATAACATAATAGAAAAAGATAAATATTTATTGATGTATAGAGGCGACAAAAAAGCGAGGAACGGTGTTCGGCTTTATAGTAGCTTCACATCTAAAGAAATACATCAAGGACTTTAAGACATATTCTGATAGGGTAGTGAGGTTGGATGTATGCTTAGAAGATGACACTGTTATCAATATTATACAAGTATATGCACCGACTACGAAATCAAAAGAAAACAAGATAAATAAAGGGAACGATAAAGAAGTTTTACAATTCTACCAAGACATACGAAATGCTCTAACGGGTACAAGTAGAGACACTATTATTATGGGAGACTTTAATTCAAAAATCGGGAACCCACTGCCTGAGGAAAGTGATATATGTGGCCCATACGGATACGGGGAAAGAAATCATAGAGGCGAACTTTTGCTACATTTTTGTTTTGAACAAAGGTTGTTCATAACCAATACAATGTTTAAAAAACATCTCAAGCAAAGATGGACCTGGAAATCACCATCAGGCAATACGCTAAACGAAGTTGACTTCATCCTTGTAAAACAAAAACAAAAAGTCATGAACACAGAAGTACTTTCTATAAAGTTTTCCTCAGATCACAGAATGTTAAGGCTATCTTATAGAGCCAACTTAAATAAAAAAAGTCGCTCAAAGTACGGACGCAACAATAAAAACTACACGCCTATTGAGATAGAGTCGTTAAAAAACTTAATGTCACTACATATACACCAAACGGTACGGGAGAGCATTAACGACGCTTACCAGGCAACTATCTCTACTATAAAAGAATGTGTTACGAAGCTACCAAGTATCGCAAAGGAAATAAACCCACAAATAATTACAGAAGATGTTAAAAATCTCATAAATGAAAAAGAAGAATTAAAGAAAGTTTCAAACAGGACAAAAGAACAAAGAAATAGACTCAAATGCATACATAAAAAAATCGTGAAATTAATAAAAACAAATCAGAAGAATTTGAAAATGCAGAGCATGGAAAATGAACTTGAAAAACGTAGCTCAATAAAACGAACTAGAAAAGCATTTGACTCTACCAAACAATGGATTCAAGGAATTGATAACTCTGAGGGACAAACAATTACAGGCAGAAATGATATTCTAAAAACGGCGACACAGTTTTATTCAACTCTATACTCGAGCATGGAGTCAGCAGAACCACAATCAACACATCCAAAAACGACAAAAAATATCCCAGATCTTTTAAAACGTGAAGTAGAACGCGGAATAAGCAGCTTGAAGAAAAATAAAGCTCCGGGAGAAGATGGTATCTCGTCGGATACTGTAATAGCAATGCTAGAGCCACTGACACCCCAGCTGACAATACTTTTCAATAAAATAATAGAACAAGAAGAAATTCCTACAGACTGGCACAACTCTATAATAACTCTACTCTACAAAAAAGGCAATCCGAACTTGATGGACAACTATCGACCAATTAGCTTACTTCCGACTCTATACAAACTATTTTCTTCAATCATTCTATTTCGACTAACCAAAGCCTTGGACGAGCAGCAGCCTCGGGAACAAGCTGGGTTTCGGAAGGGGTTCTCTACAGTTGACCACATATTCACGCTCACACAGTGCATCGAACGTTGCGTCGAATACAACAAAACACTCTACCTGGCATACGTAGACTACACTAAAGCCTTTGATTCTTTATCCCACAAATACCTGTGGGAGAGTCTAGAAGAGCAGGGTATAGAAGAAAAGTATATCGCAATCCTAAAAGTGATTTACAGTAACACAAAAGCTAAAATAAAAACTGAAAAGATCGGTCCATCTTTCAACGTAAAGCGCGGAGTGAAACAAGGCGATCCAGTATCGCCAAAGCTTTTTACGGCAATTCTAGAGTCCATGTTTCGAAATCTGGAATGGTCGAGCTACGGATTGAATATAAACGGAGAGCGGCTGACGCACCTCCGTTTCGCGGACGATATTGTGATCATAGCCGAAACTCACTGCGATCTACAAAATATGCTCGACTCTCTCGACAAAGAAAGCCGTAAAATAGGTCTTTGTATGAACTTTTCCAAGACTAAGACGATGACAAATGGGATTCAAAGACCTATTTCAGTTGGAGGCGTAAACATAGAATATGTCAACGAATACATATACCTTGGCCAGCAAATAACTTTTACTGACTCTACCACCAAAGAAATCGATCGCAGAATCGCCATTGCCTGGAAAAAGTATTGGGCAAACAAGGACGTGTTTAAGAGCAAACTGCCAATACATTTAAAGAAAAAACTAATGGACAACACGATCCTGCCGTCGCTCTTATACGGTTGTCAAACCTGGGCGTTAAACAAAAAGCTCATACAGAAAATCACCACTTTTCAGCGAGCTGCGGAGAGATCGATGCTGGGTCTAAAACTTATGGATAAGATTAAAAACGTAGATATCAGAAAAAAGACAAAGGTTCTAGATGCAGCATCGATGCTCTGCAAATTAAAATGGAAATGGGCAGGTCACATTGCCCGAGCGACTGACGGCCGGTGGAGTGAGCGCATCCTCCACTGGCACCCCCGAGACACGACCCGCAGCAGAGGACGGCCCCGCTCCAGGTGGAGCGACGACATCGAGCAGGTGGCAGGCGCTACCTGGACACGAGCGGCACAACACCGAGCGAGATGGCAACACGAGGAGGAGGCCTATACCCGTATTTGGGTGCCTAGTTAATCAATTATTTTTAATTATATTAAAATTGTGTAAACATACCAAATACCAGGCGAATAAAGGCTTTTTTATTTTATTTTATTTTTATTTATTTTTATTAAGGCTACTCACAAGATACAAAATAAGTATGTACTTATTGACTGATTCGATTAGAACTAAAGTATTTTTAGAAACCAGATAGTGACAGCTATATTTGATTCCTACTGTTTTTATATATATATATAGGGTCTAAGCTCGGTTGCTTCCAGTATCGTAATGTTAGATGGTGATACAAGAACATCTGTCTAATGGTCTTTAGAGCGAGAGTTTAGTGTACAATTTAGCTTAGAATCAGGAAAACTCTATGGAATAAAACTGTCTTTAGTATAAAAAATAACAGTAAACGTAGTTTAAAAGACTTGGTAGAGTTTGGCAGAATTCAGAGTGGCCTGACTTAATTTCAAGTTCTTTTCAAACACTAAGATACAAATAGGTTTTATACTGTGCCTCATAAAACAACACAGTTACGTTGCACATCGTAATAATTGTAAAATTACGAACTAATTAGTAAAGCATTGGGTGGCCAAGTCGCTTTAGCTTCTTTACTTGAATAGTATAGTCTTACTAGTATGAAAATTGCTAAAATTACTATTTTCTTCGTCGTCGTCTTGTTTTTTTTTTAAAGGTCGCCGTCGGTCACATCTGCCTAGCATTATAAGTGATAAAATAAGACGAGTAAAGGCGACCCAAAATAATTGCGGCGCGTCAAAGTCACGGAATACATAATAACAGTACTATATAGGTACCCTACCAAAGTGCTTCCCTTGTCATCTTAGAATATAATATTGAGGTCGAGTGTTAGGATCGCAAACCTGCATAATTTATGCTGTGTAAAGTCACAATATTTTCAGACTAATAGGCGATTCATCCGTTTCAGGGATTTGCGAGGTTAGGAGGAAAATTATGGTGGTTTCAATGTAGGTATACAAGAGTAAATAATAGCTTTATATTGTCATTATTTTTTATTATTAGTGATTTAATACAGAACTAGAATAAACCTGATTTAACTATATTGTAGTGATAGTATAGTACATAATTGTAATGACAAAGACTCTTCGTGCACCAGAAAAACTATAGATACCATATTTTTTACTAGCATACGATTTACTATTAGAATGATTAATTATAGTATTGATAATTGTGTAATAACCTTTGTTTAAAGTTCTGATGGCTTCTATAACTACGCCAATAGCAAAGCATTCTCCAATTGGTGCTAGTCAGCAGATGAGACGAAAAGCAAATATTTCGCCTTCACCCTCAACGAATCATATCGAAGTGTCAGCTTAGCACAAAGGTTTTCACACACTAAGCTTGTTTGTTGGAAGTGCGTCAGCCCAATATTTCACCGAGGTGACGTCACACACACCTGACATGCCGGGAAAGGGAGCGTAATGTAATTGCTATCGAGTATAAACACAGGCTTACACCTGAACTCTTTTAAGGAGACGCTATAGGTTTTATTGGAGCACGTGTGTATCTGCTTTGCTAGTGTTAGTTCTCTCTCTTCGAGTCGTATTCCTCATGACTGAGAGTCGTGACTCCTCCACAGAATTAATTCGTTAGGGGAGTTCTCTTGCGCAGATACATCGTGGTGGGCGCCCAGGTCCTTCTACGGTGTTAGTTAGAAAGTACATTTGTTTTTAAAAACTTGTGAACAATGTATGGAAAATTTAAAAGTTTTAATTGACTGCAAGAGGTAAGAGTTTTTCGGTACAGTTGCATATTAAGGTATGTATATATTTCAGAAACAAAAGCAATGGCTTCGTTACTGTTAACATTTTGATAGCCTGTTGAACAGTATTTAAGGAGCAGTCTGTAAGCATGCTAGCAATTGTCTACGTGTTTAAGTAAATGTATACCAAACTTACAATAAGATTTGTTTTTTGAACGACTTCAAAAAGAAGAGATTCGGCTAAATGGTTTATTAAACCTTCCTTAACCTGTGCTTAGGTACTGACTAAGCAGGCAAGCTAAATTAATAATGAACCAATCAGGTACAAGCATCTCATTAACTTTTCTAATAACATAGCTTCATCAAACACACGTTTCCCCAGAATTCCCCAGACTAAAACCTATGAAACTATTCACGTGTAGTGTACGCTAGATTAGATTTTCGTACGCAGTAACGTGGCAGCACTGGCGGCAGTGACCTTGTGTTGACTCGTTAATGCAAAGAGCTTCATCAGTTGGCTTTATTAACACGATATGTATAGACTAGAATTGCCGCCGGGGTTGTATCTGACTATAGGGTGTTTATTAGAGTAGATAACATCTAAATATATAAAAAAAACTTAAAGTTGACTGACTGACATACTGATCTATCAACGCGCAGCCCAAAACACTGGAGGGATAGGGCTTAAATTTGGCTTACGGGTAATGTTTGGACGTAGGCATCCGCTAAGAAAGGATATTTCAAAATTCCATTTTGAAAGGGGTTAATGCGAGCAAAGCCGCAAGCACCCACTAGTTTTGATAGAAATCATGTTCGTCTACATATAATAAAATTATAACAGGTTTAGAAAATATTTATAAATCAACCGATGATAAACAAGTAGGTATGCTAACATTTTCTTACATTTATACAATAGTTTTGAAAATAAGACAAAGAAGCCAAATTTGATCAGCCAACTCGTTGAAATAGCTTCAGCTTTAGTCAACCTGTTTAGCATTATTTTGCGAGCATATTTTACTAATACAATAACAAAACTTTATTTTCTTGCGTGCAGCTTAAAACTTCAATGATTATGTTCGGCTAACTGCCGAACATAAACATTTTGCAATTTTCACACTTCACTCAGGCAATTTCAGTTGTCCAATATGCTCTACATTGCTCTATACTAGTCATCCATCTACTGAACATGCTGTGTATAATAAATCTTCCCTGTACTCTACTGTAGTGTAGTAAATGTATAGTTACGTCGGAAAGTGGTTCGCTGTACGTAGCCTTAACGTCAATCAAGTGCTGGTCTAGTGGAAGTTGGCGAACTACTTTCATCTATCAATTTTACAGACAACTTACCTAATTGAGGTTTACCGTGTAAGTACCACTACAAAAATTGTGTAAACATAGCTAAATGTGATCCATTTTTACGTCTAAACAGATCTTACTAAAATGCGTGCACGCGCTTGTTGGTTCATTTTTTTTTTTTTTTTTTTACGTTGGATAGGTTTACGTTTGACTACAGCCTGCCTGATGTTAAGCATTGCTGCAGCCTAGGGTGTAACACGTTTACCTAGAAGATACCTATTAACTCTAGATTTGAAAACCCCTGGATTGTAGTTCGCAGGAAACACAGCTTCTGGTAAAGTGTTCCAAAGCTTTGCTGTCCGTACAATAAGATACGCTACTCTTTGGCAATGTTATTGGGCTACGTAGATCGTAGATAAAACACCGGAGTATATATGTATATGTTTATGTTCGGTGACAGCGGGTGAACGGCAGCAATGGATAAAATTCTGTTTCTTCCTAATTTTTTTCACGTCATGATTTACCTTGCTATTGTGTCGGTGAATGCTGCCTAGACTCCACTTTCAATGATCTTCTCGGAATCTCCTTGTGCATTGTGCTATGGCTTTTACTGACTTTGCAGGTAAACACTCTTTCTGTCATTCTTAATTGGATGTAAAGAAGGATCACCCTAAATACTTGACACTGGCAAATACGCGAAGAGTGTGACGATAATATTAAAAAAAAAAGGATTAACGAAGCCATAAAAATACGTACACATCAAACTAGCAGAAGATAACTAATGTAGGTACATACATATGTACATATTAGAGTACATGTAACATCCCTGACGGAATATAATACCCTAGTCTCATGAACTCGCCAGTCAAAATGTTGTCATTGATCGAACTAAGAGTGGGAACTTACTTATTTTTAAATTGGTTTGATAAGACGGTTTAGTTTTTTAATGATACGTTTTTACCAAAAGAATGATCTTATCTACAAAATTCCAAGGAAATGACTTTATTAATATTGTATTTTAATACAAAAGATTTGCACACTTCTATGTACAATTGAGTGTATATGTGTACATAAATATGTGACCACGTCCGCACAATTTATTTTCGTAGTGAAATACATATTTCGGTTCGCCTCAGTAGCAATAGCTAGCATAGCTAGCATTGCAGTATTTTATAAGCATTCTATAAATTGTGTTTAACCGAACACAATGTATTGTATCTAAGAAGATGGCGTGGCAATGTAATAAAATGTTTATGCTCTGATACGTCGAGCCAATTTCGTGAAACACAAAGTTAATTACCATAATTGGTTGGGAAGTTTCGCGCGCCCTAGGTCTATCGGAGAACTGAGGCTTGCTCGTTAGATGGGTATCTTAATAATGTTCCCGTGATATACAGTCTTGTATTAATTTATGGGAGAAACAACGATATAACTCGAGCTTACAAGGATACTAATCAAAACAAACTATAAAATAGAAGTAACATGGAAGTAAGTAATTGCTCGTGCAGGCTTAAATATTGTCAAAATGTATTTAGGCAAGCAGAAAACTATACGTCTGTTTAAGTTATAACTGTTATAAGACATGTATGTAGAAAAATACACGTATCATACAGACTTGGTATGTGAATTAAAGTCAAATATATCATACCCTGACATCATGGATTCTTGTAAATGTTGCTTCTTACCTTACTTACTTATCTTTTTATACTTTTTAGGCTCACGCTTGACTACTACTTGCATGATGTTAAGCAACGTTGCAATCTCCCAATCACCGATCTAGCACGCTTGCCTAGAAGTAACCGATTCACTCTCGACTCGAAGATGAACACAAAATTACCTGTAATTGTAACTCTGGGCTAGAAGAAAGCCAATCCTATCTGCCGTTAGAGGTCAAAGACCTTTGCTCTGCGATAGAGCAATGAGAAACAATTGGCCCAATGAAGGAAAACCACAGCGACCTCGCGCCGACCAATGATATACATATTACAATAAAACTGGCTATCTAGAGCTAGAACAATATTAGAAATCTATATAAATAGTTTGTTAAAAAAAGTAACTTGTCATGAGAGTAATCAACTCTGGAGTCAAGAGTTTTCAAACCGCCCTAACTCTGAGTGGGCTTATAGTTTAGTAATTTTTTTAATGGCCACTGCGGTACTGCCTCAATTTTGCCAATGTCACGTCATAAAGAAACAAATATGTTTATTTGATTAGCCAGTAGAAATAATGAACATGTCGCTCATAGTTTAGTATTCAATAGTTTGTTTGATAGTTTACAAACTAACCTAGCTTCTTACGTGGTTTGTTAACTGTTGCATTATGTTAAACCAACGACCAACAACCTCCTTTGCTTACGAACCATTTTTGAGAATCCACTGTCGACTAAACTCACGATGTCCTTACGTCTCGGTAAAGGCGGGTTTCATCAACCTTCCATTTACTTACTACAATAAGTATTCGGTTTTAAAATGTTTGTCTTATATATACATAAACGAGTGAACACACATGTTGATATCAAACAATAACTTTGATAAATAAATGTGAAACAGCAATTTATGAAGTCGATGAAGTATATTGGTATACCTACCTTATGCACTTTTCGCTTTGCCTTTCTTGACATTTATTTCTTCTATTCGATTTTTATATTTTTTTATATTTTTATATTGTATTAATATTTTTTTCACGTTTGGACAATTAAGAATGTGTTAGTAACGCCTTTAAATTTAGGTTTTTATTTAACCCACTGCTAAGCAAAAGTCTTCCTTAAATGTTATTCGTTGATACTTATAATAGCTACAATATATCGGATAGCAAACAATTAGAACAACAGAATCCTTCGAGATAAACACTCTAGAATCATCAGTATTGCAGACGGATATGAATAATCTGAACAATGAGGCCAAAAACCGGATTCCAGCCGTTGATATATCAAGATTTATACACATTTATGTCAACGCTATACAACAACAAGTAGTTGCTGGGTTGATGTAAGAATAGTTTTAGAGGTGACCGTCTGGTGCTCTGGATATTCTGCTGCGATCAATGACAATGTTTGTTATGTTTTCATTGAATAAACCAATCTACATTTATGATGCTTTAAGTAAAGTTAATTAAATATTAGATCTTAATTTAGACGAGATCAGATTTGCAGTTATAAAATTAACAGAAAGGCCCAGATCTAACTCTACAGAGTCGAGGCATTTAAACAAATCATGTGTTCTACAAGCATTATACAAACATAAAAAACGGGACATTGCAAACAGCGCCATCTAGCCCCACACGTACTATTGTAAACACATACCTAGGTATTATACATAGAAACGACCAGATTCACTACAAGAAATACATTTCAAAATACTTAATACAGTTCAAAATAACACTGACTGCATTAACTCGCTCTATTTAATACCATCAAAGAAAATATTCCATCTTCTAATGATAGACGTATATACATTTAAAAACTCTCATAACCGGTAACACAGATACCAGCTGTTGCATAAAACATTTCCCGATATCATTTCAACATTATCTGTATAATGTAGCTACTTTTGTTGCCAGATTGTTTTCATCACATTAATGTACGAGTAGAAGCCTATGGCTTCGCTCGGGTGTATTGAAAGAAAAAATGTCACTTTAGGCATTTATACTATTTTCACACCAAGTTATAAAACAACCAAGAACTTGTGAAAAGTACACGTTAAGAGTCGTTTACATTACGACTATGTTCTTGCCATATTTCCTACGAAGCCTTACAAATTAAACGGTGTTCGATTGTGATCCGATAGATTGAAGGAAAGAACGTATGTAAATATTAACAAGTAATGTAGTTAGATGAAATGTGTCGTGGACCTGTAAAACATCTCCACATACGTAGGTACGGTTTTACGCAGATTTATGCGTGTAAAATCAAAGAGCACCACTAGTGTTTCCCATAAATAGCTTGTTATTTCCGATTTATCTGCAGCCGGTTACAGATGTTCATCAAGCAAGCGTGTCTGACCCAAATACGAATCTAAGCCACAGATTACTAATAAGCTACTGCATAGTCTAAACTCTAAACTTGCGATTGGAGCGCAGGAGTTATGACTTCTTCCGTGGAAAGTTCTGAGGCAACTGTTTCAAACCGAGAGGTGAAGGCAAGTGCATTTCAAGCGAATTAGGCCACAAGTGCCGACTGCAAGGTATTTGTTTAAGTAGATCTGAGATTTAGTAGCGTAGTATGAAATAAAGGAATATTTATGTCGTTATTTAGGTTTTAGCTAGTGAAGCTTATTTTTAAACTAAGGAACAGCCAGTCCCATCAGAAACTCCGCGCTAGATGCTTGCATCCAGCACATGTTTAGTTGGGGTCGGGTAGTGGCACGAAACTTAAAAGTATAATATCTAGATCATCGAGCTATGATCTGGGTATATACATAATGTTAGTTATTTTTGGCTGTGTTTCGTGTCTCAATAAGTTTTTTAATTCTTATTATTAGCATGCAAAGCAAGTACAACGGACATACAGATCGCATTTCTTTATTTTTCTAGAAACGTAACTATACTTTAGTTTTGCGATCCAGTGTAGGTATATTACTAACATTTACGAGCTACAGGGATGAGGGATGTGTGAGGTCGTAACATTATTTTTCAGGCACTGCGGTATCGCAACAATACATGGAATTGTTACAGAAGCTTGGGACAGATGGCGCGCGTAAAACGGTGACGTAATACTCTGTTTGCGAACAAATCGGTATATGACGAACACCTCAAAATGGAAACCTGTTCAAACATTCATTGCTTAATTATTTTATTTTGCAGTATTGTTTTCGAAAGGTCACTTAAAATAATAAGAGTAACAGTATTTAACTGTAAAATTCCTGCTCGAAAATATACGAGCTATGAATCTTGCCTTCAGTAAAAGGAGTATGAGAAGGTTAGTAGTAAATCCAGAAAACAATGAAAGATAAGATATTAATAAAACTCTGTGAAATATACATAACTACTCGTACTATATGTATATTTAAATTAAGCTAGTTATGATTATAGCCCGTGATTAAATTTTAAACCTTAGAAAATAAATAGAACTTATTTCTGACTTTTATTTGAATGTCAAAATTGCAGGCTGATTATGTCTTCATCAAGTCTAGTCATGAGGGTTAAGTCTTCAAAACACTAATAATTAGGTACACCTGAGTGTTATCAGCAAGTCAACAGCAATACGTATTATATAGCCCGTGCTCGGCGATAATGACTGTACTGATAATGCGACAAAAGGCACGATAAATAGCATAGTTTCAGAACACAAGCCGGTGTCGTAGAAAAACTCAGGTGCGCAAAATACGACTTTTCCGGAACACGCAATTACTGTTTAATATTTAATAGAGGCAAAAGTAGCGGACGGAGGGTTTTTAGAGGTGTTTTTATGTTGCAATGGGTTTACTTCAGACTATCCTTCGAATGTAAAGTATCACTTTAATTTAAGACCTACACAATCACTATATATGGATCAGGTAACTCTATTATTACGAATTTAGATTGTAAACGTGACGTATCCTTACTGCACATTCAAACATACATCCATGTCAGAGGCCCTTAGGGCGGTTTGAAAACTGTGTCATGAGTTGGCCACTCTCATATTTACCAACTTTAACATGTTACATATGAACATACATACCCAAACACACCCAATTCGAACTATCTAATGATTGCTTAGATATCTACGTATCATAGTGTAGGACTAGATAAAGTCGTGCCCCGTGTAACTCCGTCCGTTATTTGAGTACGTGCACGAAGCTGTTATTGGCCGAGTAAGCTGGGTTGTCGACACAATTCCGCCTTTGTAAACTCCTCAACAATTTGGTAGATCGGCGAGATTACACGGATTGCGGTGGAGGACCGACCGACCTGGCTGTACTATCTATTACCACGTAGATTGTTCGTACCTGTTCTGTGGTTCGTACCTTGTTCACTTAGTAAGATTTTAATTATCATCATCATAAATTCTTTGTAGCCCACTACTGGGCACTCTTCCTGTCTGGTCTAAACCTGTGCTGTTCTTGCCCAAATGTTCTTGTAACTTTCTTTCTTTCTTTTGTTTTAAAAATTACAAATTGACTATTTGCTATCCTCTACCTTTACCTTGTTATTTAAAGTAAACATTTTTATGTTAAGTTAAAGTTGCTGTACCAGCCTCAATTTGTATGTATAAATATACTAATCTTCCTCCAGATTTTTTACACTGAAAATACTGCAGTACGGTAACGAACGCCCGAGACACAAGTAGGTATTCGATCGATCGATACAATCATTCTACGATTGCGTTTTGTTCTCGCAAATCAGCCAAGAATTTATTTCCCGGACCATATTTTCTTTTGTTTCAAAAGCATAGCATAAAGCCGTTTACTTCAAAGCACGACGAATCAACAGTAACGTTATACGAAGTTATTACATCTCGTGATGATTGCACACTCGCCTACTAACACAGAAACACAGGAAACACAGATGCGAATTAACATAGCAAGGTGAGTATTTACATATTACACGATTTGGACATAAGTTATGAGGAGTCATGTTTTTTACTAAAATCTGATTACGTTGCTAGTAAAACTGCGTGACTCTCATAGCAAGAAAAGGGGTTTCTTACGTAAATATATTTATATGTCTTATTAAAGACAGTGGAGAATCTTTGATATATCAGGAATACTAGTTGTTAAGACCTAATGCAGTTTTAGTGGTACAACGTATAACGAAAGGTATTAGCGAGTAATTTTCAATTAGAAGCTATCAGTTATCAAGGCAACTAATTATTACTTTAATTAACCAATGCATTACTTATTACATTGCTATTATTGAGAACAATAAAATGGAGGAAATACACACATTTATTGAAAACACACAATGGTTAAACTCGCAATTTAATTCAAAGTTAAGATTGGGTAAATAATACAATAACCTACAAGTAACCAGATACAGAAAGGAATCAGAAGTAGACAAAATCACAATAAAACAAGTTCATAATGCCCACGATAATGGAAATAAGATGACGGAGATGTCAGATAGAGGCGGCAAGTTGTTGACTTCAAGTGAAAGCGGCGCCAACCACACCTTGCGACGGCAATGATGGCAGTTTCCATTTGATGGGCTCGACCGTGACCACTGTACCTTGGACACTCATCTTTGGAAAAATTAGAGCTATGATTTTACTCGAGTAGATAAAAAATGGACCCGATGATGATAATGATAATAAATCTATAAATATGATCTATCTGTGTTGTGGTTAATAGTTAAGTTGTTGTTTAGATTCTGTTTCTCATTAAGATCGGTTAGCCTGTTCATATTTATATTTTTTTGTCTGTTTATTATGGATTCATCGAGTTACTTTGTAATTACTCGATAATAATTATCTAGCTAGCTGCGGAGATGGATTTCAATGAAAACCTTTAAAAAATACCTATGGTAAATTTTAGCTCGTACCAATCGTGTTTAAAGCAAGACAAGGATCACAATCGGATAAACAGCTTCATTTTGATTACATAACTAGGTAAAACACAAACCTATGTACAAGTTTTGAAATATATTTTCATAAACAGAGTTAGTATGAACTCTCTACCTCATAATTTAGCAACTCGCACACATAACGTACATACCTTGACTTTCTAATACCAAATGTGCAAAGTAACGTGAATGTATCATATTAAGTTAAAACTACTACTTTATTTCTTGGCGCCCGCTCCGTGAGTAACAACCAAGGTCATTTAAAAACCTGAATCAAATAAGTAGGGAAGTAGATCTAAATATTTAATAGTGTCATTCAATCAATATCAATTAGTCTGTAAAGTAATGTAAACTAAGTAAGTATATATGTTTTGATTGGCATTGTTTTACTCAAGTCTGATCAGGAAAATTTAATAAATAAACCATGTTGGTTACCTAAAAAAAAAAAAAGTTTTGAGTCCCAAAAATGTTGTAGGCTTTTCAACCATTAATGATTGAGAAGCCTACAACAATTTTGGAATTGATACATCACCATATACAAGTGATATTGACAAAAAGCTAATATTCTTCTAAAAATAGAAATAGCAGGACAAAACGATCAAAAAGGTTTTAATCAAAACGTGACGCTCGACGCAGAAATTAATTACAACATATAGTTGTTTATTGGCTTTGAATTGCGAAACCATATTATATCAATCAATGGATGAGCACATAACGAAACGTTTACAAAAAGGAATGGTACTGATATTAAACGCATATTTAACACCCACTGTTAATTACATATTTAATACTTTAGTGCTCTGTCTGTAACTACTTCGATTTTGTATACCTTTTATGCTTTACTGATTTCAGTAAAAGTGTATCATAATTGATGTTGAAAAAGCGAAAGTATTTCAGTGTTTGATTTTGTTTGTTCCTTCCTTATATTACTTATTAAAGTCACTTGTATGAAATTTGATATGAAGATGAGTTGTCGATTACAAACAGTTACTACTTAATATATGAATGATTTTATACACTGAACTAGTGGGTGCTCGCGGCTTCGCTCGCATCAAAAAGTAAAACTTGCATCCCCTATTTCACCCCAAAGTGCAATTTCCTAAAATCCTTTCTTATCGGATGCCCCCGTCATAACATCTAGTACCTGCATGCCCGATCTGGCCAGTGGTTTAGATTGTGTGTTGATAGCTCACTATGTCAGTTAGTCGTATTTGAGTTAAATACAGATATTAAGATAAACATTATGTTTAAAAAATCCATCAAGTAGTTTCTATTATTCACTTTTTGATAGCTCAACAATTCTTCAGTTCAAATGTGTCTAAAGTAGTTTCGTGATGTCAGAACAAAGCATCTCGGTACAATTACTTCAGTTCTCGCAAGATTTCGGCTTACGTTTTAAGGCAGCACTTCTACCTTTAACCTTTTGTATTATGTATTCTGTGCTTTAACTTTCAAGATCAAATTCTAGTTATAACTTTTTAACTTGTTAGTTCCGATTATATCCGCACGCACCATCTTGCAGCTCAAAGATGATTATGCTGGTCGAGACTGCTCTTTGAAAGTATCAACATCAAGACATAATGTCCTTCATCAAGTATGAAAAGAACGCCGAAAATAGACTGACCTTTTATAGATGGATGTGAAAATATCACGGATGTAAGAATTACACAGAAGAACCGCTTCTTCTTTGCCATTTTTTTTTGTGTGGCTTGGAAATTGTTACCAGTTTAGTTGTTAGCTAACATTAAGTCATTTGACCTTAACATAAAGGTAAACGTAGATTAACTAGGTATGGGCCTTTTCAACTCAAATATGACTAGAAAACTAAGTCCCATAAGTAATTCCAAAAGAGGAGTTCTGCGCGCCTTTAATTTCTAGAAATCTAACAGATTATATACATAGAAACATAAGTTTGTACTTGTATTAAGTACTTACTTAAATTCTAATTGAACGTCGTTAAATGATCGACCACTAAGTAATTACAAAACAAAACTCTTATCAAAATTTAAATATAAGTGAACTTCAAATAAAACGACAATAGGAAAGATAAGAAGTTGATTTATACAACTTTTACAAAAAACACGCGCATTTTTAATTAGAAATAATGAATACGGACGTGTCCGATAACTAAAGATACAGAATTATATGACACATTCGAAGTTCTTAGATTAAATTCTATAGAAAAAGTGAAACTTCAATGGAATTGAAGGAAAAATATAGGAAAATTCCATTACGAATTAAGTGTTTAGAAACTCAAAGAAATTAGATAACTTGGCCAAAATCAAACAAGGCCTGGTTCGGGTGGCTTCCAATAAATTTGTCCTATATTTAGCACCTCAGGGAGCGCTAAACAACTAATGAGGTTTTTATACCAGTTTTTGTCCCTCATGCACTAACTACACAAGTAATAACTAAGTAACTTACTCTTATGTACACACAGTATAAAATTATACGTACAGTCAGTACTGTATGTGTATTTTTTTTGTACTTTTTTATACCGACTGTTTGTCTAGTAGGGCAGTCGTGAAGCCATGTCAGAGGTCTTTAGTATTCTGTGCTTTAGGGCTTGATAAACTCTCGACACCAGAGTTGGCCAATCTCAATCGATAAGAAGACGAACAGTATAAAATACACATATGTACACACAATATACAGTCAGTATATCTATACTAATATTATAAAGCTGAAGAGTTTGTTTGTTTGAACGCGCTAATCTCAGGAACTACTGGTGCGAATTGAAAAAATATTTTTGTGTTGAATAGAGCTCCATAGAGTTCCATTCATCGAGGAAGGCTTTAGGCTATATAACATCACGCTGCAACTAATAGGAGCGAAGAAACAATGGAATATATGGAAAAAATGGGGAAAATTATTCATCTTTGAGGGCTTTCGTTGTGTGCGCTGCGAAAACGGTTCAAGATATCAAAATAATAAAGTGAAAGAATTATTTCTCTTGAAATGATCTAACAAAATGTCCGCGACAGTATATCTACCTTTTAAGATTAACTCACTAGAATCGTTTTTATGGTAATAACTATTCCACGCGGACGAAGTCGCGAGCACAGCTAGTTGAGTGATATGTCCTGAAATATTTATTTATTTATTTTATTTTATTTTTAGTATTCTACAGAAATGCAACTAACCTGTTGGCAAGTGATGAACAAGGCGGACCACACGAAGATCCCGGCGATGACCTGCGCGGAGCGAGTCTGCAGGAACATGGGCTCCTGCAGCGGCTTCAGGAACTCGTGCAGCCCTCCCACGATGGGCTGCGCGGTCACGTCGATCGTCTCCGTTGAACTCATTCTGTGGGAGAAACATAATACATAGATAAAAAAAAACTTTCAAAAGACTTGATAACCTCCTTCTTTTGAAGTCGGTTAATAACTCTTTATTGTAACACATACAGAAAACAAACGAACAGAAACACAAGACTTAAAAAATAGTGCCACAACTGGCGGCCTTATCGCTATCCTATCAGCGATTTCTTAACAGAACAGAACAGGGCATAGGGAAAATAATGTTCTTTATTATTTTTTTATCATATAAGTAGAGCATTTTTATATGTTTTCTACATTATAGGTTTAATGTTAAGTAAACAATCACATCAGTGGTTAAGTAAAGATTTAAAATCCTCTATTTGTATGTTAGGCTTGGTTAGGGGACAGTCAAATGTAATCAGGCTGGACAGTCTGCTACGGATCTTCAATCATCATCATCATTCCTCATTGTTATGTAGTATCCTTACTATATTATGTAAGCTGGGAGCTTGAATATAAAGTATATTCAAGCTAGCTGATAGAAAGTACATAAATATCAGGAAGAAAAAGTACCTCATGAAGTATGAACAAATTGTTGATAAATCTGGCTAGCTATGTTGTTAAAGCACAGAATATGTACTTGTAAACACATTATCACTTGCACTTTATTTAGCTGTAAGTACTCAATTTAATATCTTAATCTTTTAAGTTGATGAGTATTTTCTTGTAGGTATAGGTACCTATATATTTTATTAAGAAATATTTTCAAAATTCTTTGATAGAAATTCATTTTCAATTTCACCTAGTTCTCATGTTCAATTTCTTGAGCTTCTTTGTTTGTTCTATTAATAATTTCTATCAAAGAGTATATTGCTTTCAATAAGCACTGACGCCAGAGAGATGGTGAACTAACAGTAAGCCCAGTCTCATATTTCCTCTAGCCTTACTATACACTATTCTATGTCAGCCTAATGAATGCCCCTGAGAATCTATTGTTATTGTTTTGATATCAGCATTGTTAAACTTGCCTTTTGAATGTTGATGTACAAAATCCTACTGAATGGACTATAGTTAATGGCAAAATTGTAAACATCAAGATCATAGTGGATGAGTGGTTCTATCTGCTGATTAACTATTGTTTACTATATGTTTCATGAACATATTATATTATTTTTTGTATCACCTGCACATTGTTTTATGTAAACTTAAAGAAATAAAGATTTTTTGTATTTGTATTTGTATTTTGTATTGAATTTTACTATTGTGAGTATGATATGATGATTTTATGTTATGATCTTCCTAAAAGTGTTTTATCTTTGATGACCATGTACATAAAATTGCTTTTATGTAAGTAGTTATTTGATTCTTAAACTATTGTTGCAACATGGATTAGCTAGTTATTTAATAACTAAGATAATCATATGAGTAGAGATAAATCAAAAGAGCAGTTAAGTCCTAGTACATATTGTATAAGAATTAAGTAAGTAGTTACTTGATCGAGTCCTGCACATGCTAGGTCCATTTTACTGATAACCTTTCAAAAACCTTTTTAAAAGTTTCATTTTCACATAACCATTTCTAGTTAAGAGAAAATTAAATTGTGTAAGCCCAGCAGTTTAGCCCCAATCAAAGAACTTTTGTTTACTTAACATCAAATCAAAACTAGCACTTAAATTAAATAGCTCTACAGTAAGAAATGCTTGGCACTAGCAAAAGAAAGTACATTATAACTATTGTATGCCAAGTTATTATTGATGCTAATTTCATAATGGACACATTAGCATTATTTAAGTGAGCATAACTATTTACAACTTTCCACTTTCTTTGTTAGCAACTTTATGTCATAAATACATCATACATATACTTATTTAAAAAAAAAATTGTATGGGGCTAGATGGTGCTGTCTGATTTGGCTGAAATATTGATTTTATTTATTTCAATAATATTGGCAGGTTAGTGGTCCTCTGGGTGTGAAGAAGGCACAAACATACATTCATAAACTACTTATTGTCTACAATATTAAGTAGGTAAGTAGTTTGATGTAAGTACATAAGTATGAACAACATGTCCCTGTCAATACAATATAATTTCACATAATCACTATACTTAATAGAAAATACCTAGCAATTAATTGATTGAGCACTACACAAGTAGAATTTATTCTACTGATAACCTTTTAACTTCATGTGTAAAATACAACTACCTAACATTATTTTCATTTCCACATTATTATGTATTGAACTTATGTACCTATACATACAAGGAAAATACAATATACATGTATCATATACTTTAAGTGTTGCATATTTTTTCTGCAAAATAGCACTTTATACTTTCAATGTAGTTAGGCAAATGATCAATTGTACAAAGCATAAAATTTGAATTAAATTCCAGGCAAAATGTTGGAATGTGCAGCAGACCATGGCTACTGCTGTGATTGTGACATTGACCTTTCAATGAGCATGCTCTTTAATTTGAACACCATAAGTACATATACTTGTTATCGAATGAGAGTGGCTAACTCTGGTGTCAAGAGTTAATCAAGCCCTAAGGACCTCTGACATGGCAGTACATGTAAGTACTGAAACATAGCAAATTTGATCTTAACTATAGGGGAGATGCAACCCTCAGTGATGAGAAATATAATTCACCACCATTGATAATTTATGTAGCATCTAGGAGGATCCCCATGTAGAGAAAAATGTATGAAATTTGATTGAAGCAACAGCCATTAAGTACATCATTTAAAAAATAAATAAGTAGTTATCATAGTTATTTTAAATATTCTAGTTACTGTTTCCTTTTTCTATTAGTTTGTCAAGCTTTGGGTAAAAAACTTTTGGGTAAAAAAATTACTGCATCATCATTAGTTAAGTTAGTGTTTATAGGTACTAGTACTTAATTAGTAAAAAAAATTGTTTTATGTATGTATGATACTGAATCTCACTAGTTTTTAATCTTGGTCTTCTTGATTTCTGGACATATTATTTGATTCTTTAACAACACTACAGGTAGCAGAGAGTACATTAAAGACATCTCTGGGCAGAGTTTTTATTTATTTACTACTTAAGTACAAGCCTTACAGACTAAGTCCAATGCACCTGCCTTAGTTGAATGAATAACAGTGGACAGCATCATAGCCAGACATTCTAGTTTCTTACACTTTCGACAAAAGCCATGTTTACTAAGCACAAACTTAATTACATCTTTGTGTTATAAATGAACCATATGTTTTTACAAATGATAGTCAATGCAAATATTTACCCAATCAGATGAACAATACTTAAGTAGTTTCATAAACAATAACAACTTGAAAGGTTCCAGACATATCTTTCAGTCTTTTATCAGTCATAATAGCTCTGGATATAATTATGACTAAAGATTGTAAGTAAATAATCACTAACACCATTACTAACGCCGATAAACTGATAACAGCAAGTTTATCATTGAAATATGTGCTAATCGGAAATTGAGACAAAGGGATTTACCTACTGGACTTGAGAATTCTACTATTGAAGTAAGTATTAAATTACTTAAGTACAATACATTTCTTGTTATGTATGAAAACAAAATCTTTTATTTAACATTCAGTTGGTTAATAATAACATTTAACTACTAAATAATACTCCCTTACTGAGCTTACTTGATAATAGTTTACCATTTTAAAATTAATGTATCCAGGAGAGCTTTTTGAACTAAAACAGGTTTGCACTTGACCATAGTTTGCCCGATGGTAAGCAATAGCTATGATATAAGCTTCCAAATACTTAGATATTTCATTTTAAAATGGAGCTAGTAGGTTGAAGTTTGTTGACAGCGGATGTGGTTTATGTTTACTTGGAAAGCTAATTAAATAAGACTGGATATTTCTAAATGTCTCTAAAACAGTAGGGGGCTAGTATTCAATAAGTAACATAGAGATGAGCTAATTCAACCTTGCATGTGTAATGAATCATTTCTAATTGCTACTTCCTGGTATGTTATGCTCAATGACCATTTCAAAACACCTAGATTTTACACAGATCTAGGACACCATTATGGACTTGGTTATATCTTGTGGCTCATCAAGGATACTTTGACATTTTCATGTTTGCAATACGAGAAGAGTGAAGGGCGAAACATATTCTGACGCAAGGCCTGTTGCCACTGCTTCTTGTAACAGTTTTCAGGCCTACTGATTAAGTACAAATGTTGATAAACTTTACCTGTTTGTAAATTATGCCCTCTAAACTTCTGTTTTCTTTTTGTTAACAGATGTCATTCGTAATCAACACTCTGCGCATATTGTACACACAATTCGCAAGTTTCGCTCACTGCTACGTTTGCACAATCACTCGATGTTATCACAATCACTCTATTAAATACTAAAAACAGCAAAACACTAGTTTCACATAAACAATTGATTTTCACAATCTTTTTAGCACAGTGCTCCCCTATGAATATTCGTGATTTCTTTCTTTTCGTTTGGTTTATGACGAAAGGAAACACGAAACTTGGAACAGGATTTTGACATTGGCATGTAATTGAACAAGATGTGTTGCTAGATAGTACATAAATAATTCCTTGCTTTACTCAAGTAAATTACAACCAGTGAATATTCACATATATAATATTTTAAAAACACAATAAAACATAAAGTGCGTCATTAAATTAGTTTAAAGACAAAAGCCAAAACAAGTCAATTATTTTCTTTAACTTTAACCCATCCAAATTACAACTGATGAACTGAATAATGCAAAAAAATAATATAATATAATACGTATTATTTATAATATATATGAATATAATAAAAATGGAAAAAGTGTTCTAGAACTTATATTATATTCTAAACATTCTTATGTACATTGACAAGGAGTGTAGAAAATAGAAGGCGCTTATCCTCTCGAGCGCCCAGAGCACACCAATATGTGCAGAAAAAAATGTTGCCGGACGCGCCCCGGGCATATAAGGGTGTGCGCTTGCGTAGTGCTCTGATTCGCCGACATTTTGCTACGTTTCTTTTCCTTCAAACTCGTGACTGACGTATTTATTCCATCAAGCACATCAAACTCTGCTTGATTTGATTAACTTTTTGCGCAAGTTGAAACGAAAAATGAATAAAAAAGTAAAAATGCCAAAGTTAGTTCCGCGCAAACGGCAAATATGGCGGGTGGATTATTGCGTCATCCTTTTGTTTTTATATGATTTTTAATGTAAATATTGCATTTTGAGTGTGAAAAAGTATATGATATGAATGTCTGGATATATTGTGAGTGATTATAGTGTGTTTTGTAACTGGATGTGTAATTGTTAACAAAATATGATGTCGAAAAGTGAGTAGTGAAGTTCAGAGTAGTGAAGAAATCATAACCGCAATTTACAATCATCATAAAATCTAATATCTCATTATTTTGGCATTTGCGAGAATTCAGAAATTTCATAAGCAAAACAATGGTGTACTAATTATATATCGTTACCTGTGAAACATAGCTTTAAATTAGTATTTTCTATGATGACACCGACAAGTCTGATTTTTTACAAAGAGGGCGGACATTTCGGCAACATATTTTTTGTGTACGCGGGACGCGCCACGGGTTATTGTACATAGTACTGGTTTAGTTTATATGTTATTTTCCTAACGATCATAGGATACTTATGATGGTACGTAATACGTACCATCATAAGTATCGTACAAGTACCTATAGTACGTATAATAATTCTAGATTCTAGAACAATTATTCATTATTATACACTTAAAAAATATACATATTTCCATTAATAAAATTACCTACTATTATTCAATCTTTTTTTAGAATAAGTTTTAAAATGTAATAATTGTACTGAGTACAGCATAAATAAATAAATAAATAAATACACTTATTGGCACAATATAGTGCCCTATTTCATTATATTTACAAATATGTTTCTCCAATTAAGACTTATTATGAAGTCTTACTATAGGGTATTTTTATGGGTGTAGCAATACAGCTTATTTTTCAGCCACAGACAACATATAGCTATATACCCATAGACAACAAACTTAAAAATTTCGAATCGATCGATTTTATCGTATCGGACATCACTAGTGCTGCAAAAGCTAAAAACGTCAAAAGATTGGCAACATCTATCCTACTGGTATCCTACCATAGACAACCTAACAAAATAAAAATGTCCGTCGTAATTGCAAAAGATGATCCGATTTATTTTGTCACTGCTGCATAAATCTGTGCTTGCAATGAGTAACTTTTAGTATTTATTTCATTCTTGGAAGTGTGTATGGAATAACAAAAATGATTGTCCAGGAGCCAACACAGGTAAAATGTGTAAAATGAAGGTTGGAGAGTTGTCAAGGTGTAATCGCCAAGGGCCGTTTATTAATTCATTTAAAATTCTCACAGGTTATCGTTTGGGATTGTCTCAACAATTACGAATACGACAATGCAATATTTTTGGCCGAGAGATTACATGCTGAAGGTAATTATTCTACTTTACTCCCAGTTATAGTATGTACAATCAATTGTTTAATACCTGTATTCATGCAAATATTGATTTTTACGCAACTATTTGTTTAGAAATGTTTTCGAATTCTCTTTCATTGTATATTTAAGTAGTAGGAAATGTGTAGTTAATGTTTCACTGTGTTGGTTTTCAGTTTCTTCAGAAGAGACAGCATTTTTATTGGGAACATGTTACTATAGAGCTGGACGCGTGAATGAGGCTCACTATTTACTACATAACATGCCGTTGTCATTACCACAAGCCAGGTTCCTTCTAGCCAAATGTTCTATCGAGCTAAAATCGTAAGTGAGAAACTAATAAGATTGATTAATCTGTTACAATAGTGTCACTGATATCATTCTATCAAATAACTTTGTTTTCCAGGTACAAAGATGCAGAGGTAGCATTGGGATCAAATCTAGATATAGTAGCATCAGAATTTGGAGACCAGGCACCATATGCACTACAGCTCCTTGCCAAAGTGTATTACGTTACTGACCGCAAGAGTACAGCATCAGAAGCACATCGGAAAGCACTATCACTGAATCCATTCATGTGGAAATCATTTACTCAGCTGTGCAATATGGGAGAAAAAGTAGATCCACATCAAGTTTTCCAAATAAACAACTCAGAATTTACATTTGGTGTCACAACATTAGTGAATTTAGTCAGTAATTCAGAAAATATCTCCCTCATCAATAGTAACATTTCAAATAACACTCCAATCAATGCCAATACTGTTACACCAATCAATGTAGCGGCCAGAACACCTGTAAATATGTCCTCAACTATTACACCCGAGACACAGGCACCTGTGAAAAGGATGCATAGTGTATTTAGTGGTATGGCTCCTATACCCTTCTCACCATCATTTGGGATGCTGCCTATGGAAGAATCTCCTGTTCTATACACTCCCACATTGACTGATTCTAATGAGCAGAAAGCTATACCTAAGATAGTAAACTCACTGCGAGCACATGTGGGTCAGCTAAAAGATGCAGTGTTTAGTCCTGCACCTCGATGTACACTCGGCCCGGCCCCTCGCCGGTCATCCAGACTGTTCAGCAACAACAACAGTAGTTACTCAGTCAAAGAAAACAACAAGTCACCAAGCAGAAAGTTTGTTGCGCCCAAGAGTCCATCCAGGAAAAGCAAACAGAGAAATGCTAAGAACATAAAATCTAATACCGTAGAAACAAATGAAAGAAATAAGAGCATGGAAGCAGTGACTCCCACGATGCCACCGAAACCCTCCAATGGGGTTGCATTATTAAACTTGTTGCGAGACTTGGGCGAAGCATACAAAGCTCTCATATTCTTTGACTGCAAGAATGCCATCAAATTATTCCAAGACACAAGCTCCAAGCAGCTGTCTTCTCCGTGGGTTCAAACAATGATAGCTCGGGCACACTATGAGCTTGCACAGTATGAGGCGGCTGCTAAAATATTTGCAGAGATTAGGAAACTTTATCCCAACCGCACTGAAGGCATGGACATCTATAGTACATGTCTGTGGCACCTACAGAGAGAGGCTCAACTATCAGCATTAGCTCAAGAGCTGGTGGAACTAAACAGGACTGACCCAATTGCTTGGTTGGCAGCTGGGAACTGTTTTTCATTGCACAAAGAACGGGAAACAGCCCTAAAATTCTTCAGACGAGCTGTTCAAATAAATCCAGATTCTGCGTACGCGCATGCTCTGCTGGGTCACGAATATGCAGTAGCAGAGGAGACTGATAAGGCCCTCGGCAGTTTTAGAATTGCCATCAGTATTGACCCTCGTAACTACGTGGCTTGGTTCGGCATCGCGACAGTTTACGCGCGGCAAGAGCGTTGGAGGTCATCGGAAACACATATACGGCGGGCACTCAATGTCCACCCGAACTCAGGGGTTCTTCGCTGTCAACTGGGACTTGCACAGGCAGCTTTGGGTAAGTTGGACCGTGCTCTTGCTACTCTAGAAAGGGCAGTGGAATCTGACCCTGAGAATCCATTGTGTCGGTTCCACCGAGCGTCGGTGCTGCTTCGCGCGGGCCGCCCTCAGAAGGCGCTCGACGACCTCCACCATCTCAAAGACATCGCACCAAGAGAATCCTTGGTGTACTATTTACTTGGAAAGGTACATAACAAGCTAGGTAACACTCACTTAGCCATGATGCACTTCAGTTGGGCGACAGACTTGGACCCCAAGGGCACCGGCGGCCACATAAAGGAAGGCTTTGATTCATCAAAACAAGAAGACCCTCCTGAAAGATCCACTTAGAGCACTGGAAAGTGCTACTTGAATGTTTAGTCTTGCACATTGTTCCCGTGCAATGGTTGTCGACTGATCCTATGTAAATATCGCTCTCACCAATCAGCTCCCGACTCACACCAAATTCTTCCAAATAATAGCTTTATGGAGTGTGATGGGTGTGCAGTGGCATTTAGTTGCTGTGGTACATACCTAGTAAGGGCGTTATATGTGGATATGTTTATATACATAGATTAAGATGTGGATTTTCCTAAATGTATCCTAGTTTATTGTAATATTATTATAAATCTTGTATAGAGTATAGCATCTAGAGATGAAAGGGAACTATTGAGGAGATGCCGCCGAAGGTTTGATCTCAGGGGAAGATGAATTAGATCAATATTAAATTCGAGTATAAATAAATCATTGACTTGACTTGGTAATTGTATTACACCATTCATTATTTAACTCCTGACTGTTCTCCCGAGTTATGTATGTATATTTTAGGTTCGTACAAACTACTAATGCTGACACTCGTCTAGGAGATGTTGTATTTATTGTTCAGGACCGCGGGCGGTGTTCAGTTGATATTGTGTTCATCATGTTTTAAATATTTTGTCTACATGTGCACATTTTATCCAACTTCAAATACCTTGCGTGTAGATTCATCAATATAGCTTTCAATGTTAGATGATAATTTGAAAATAGTCGAGACGAGTTGTATGTTTTGTTAGTCGTCATAAACATAACCGGTATTTAGTTAGAATGTAATCAATGAGAATATCCCTTTTTGTGTGTATTGTACATAAAATAATAAAATTAATAATGCTATAGCACTGTTTGTCATTTAAATCACCAATAAACTAGCTCTGTGGACTGGTAGACCACCTAATTATGTATGAATGGAAATAATGAAATAAAATGATATAATATTGAGGAAGGGTTTTATTCATAGACAATGTACTTTATTTGCCTATAGAAATGTAAGATTCGTGACAACTTGTCACAGTTCATTAATTCTTATTTATAAAAGTATTTACTTAGTGACACAGTCCACCACACTCAAATGTATCATATCATTACCTCATGCAAGAACACTTTATTTTTATTTACTGTAAAAAAACAAAATAATTGAATAAACTAGCTGGCAGGAATTTGTATTGAGATATTAAAATGTTGTAAAAACAATACAACCGTGTGTGATGATTTTGGTCAAGCTAATGAACCAAAAATTTATAAACAGATACAATTGCCATAGCAAAGTTTGTCAACCAAAATTATGTCACAAGTTTTCAAGTAGAGTTACAGGTATAATTAAACTAATTCATTACGCAAACTTAGACAATATAGAGTCCAAAGCTTTCTTGACTGTGGGGTCGTTCAATAGATTCTTCTGCGGCGCGGGGGCGGGCGCAGGCGCGGGGGAGGGGGCCGACACTTTCTTGTCATTCAGGATGCTGAGGATCCTCTCTTGAAGGTCTACTTGCGTCTTGCTCGCCGGAGCCGGGTTTAGAGGCTCGCCCAACTCTATCTTGACTTGCTGTTCGCGACGTTCCTGGAATAGGATATATATATATATATATATATTTTACGTGGGATAGGTTTACGTTTGACTACAGCCTGCCTGATGTTAAGCATCGCTGCAGCCTAGGGTGTAATACGCTTATCTAGAAGATACCTATTAATTCTAGATTTGAAGACCCCTGGATTGTAATATACATATTTTTCATGAGAATAAAGTTCTTTCTGATGCAAAATGTGTTTATGCTTGATAAATCGCTAGATGGTAAGCAGGATGTAGCCTACGATCTTGGCAATCGATTTACTCTATAAGACTGCTATAATATTATAGTTCAAGGGGTATGGAGATTCATTATGGGGGGCTCATTAGATAAATAAATAGATCATAACAATACTACCACAGGGTATTCTCAGATGGCACATGAAATGGAAGGGATGTTAAGGGATCTGTATGAACATCAGCAGCCTATTTTATGTTTAAAATATAATTTAGTCTGAATGCACCTCTTGGAAATTGCGGGATAGCAGCTGCAGATTCAGATACGTTTATTGTCAGTTCTGTCGTATAAGTAGTTTACAAATAATAAATATTTCATAACGTTGCGTCGCGTCGAGTTACACATTTATACCACACCCCATTTAATAGGTAATTAATTATTAATTATCTTTATACAATTAGTAAGAAATATTACAATAACGCAGCTGTAAAGGGGCCTTGTCAAAAAATGGTACGTGATGTAGCAAATAGTATCTTGTAGAAGCCGCCTAGTAGATACTTAAGATATTAAATCAGGCGTCACTTTGCGGAAATTCATTTTAAATGAAATTCTGGACGGCGAAACTCTGGCGGTGGTATATGGAGGAACACACCTAAAAACCATCAAGTTTGTTGTTTGAAGTCGGTTAAGGAGCAGTCTCAGCGGAAAAACACTAAGTACATAATTCTCCAGAGTTTCATTTAGTACCTAGGTAGATACTTAACAGTTGTAATAACTTTACTAACCTGCAAGTACTCCATGACCTTGTCGTACTGCAGCACGGTGAGCGTGCGTCCGTCCGCCAGCTGGCCAAGCAGCGCGTACATAGCCTCCCGCCCCGACGGCCCGTAGTTAGTTAGCTAACCTGCAAGTACTCCATGACCTTGTCGTACTGCAGCACGGTGAGCGTGCGTCCGTCCGCCAGCTGGCCAAGCAGCGCGTACACCGCCTCCCGCCCCGACGGCCTGTAGTTAGTTAGCTAACCTGCAAGTACTCCATGACCTTGTCGTACTGCAGCACGGTGAGCGTGCGTCCGTCCGCCAGCTGGCCGAGCAGCGCGTACACCGCCTCGCGGCCCGACGGCCCGTAGTTAGTTAGCTAACCTGCAAGTACTCCATGACCTTGTCGTACTGCAGCACGGTGAGCGTGCGTCCGTCCGCCAGCTGGCCGAGCAGCGCGTACACCGCCTCGCGGCCCGACGGCCCGTAGTTAGTTAGCTAACCTGCAAGTACTCCATGACCTTGTCGTACTGCAGCACGGTGAGCGTGCGTCCGTCCGCCAGCTGGCCAAGCAGCGCGTACACCGCCTCCCGCCCCGACGGCCTGTAGTTAGTTAGCTAACCTGCAAGTACTCCATGACCTTGTCGTACTGCAGCACGGTGAGCGTGCGTCCGTCCGCCAGCTGGCCGAGCAGCGCGTACACCGCCTCGCGGCCCGACGGCCCGTAGTTAGTTAGCTAACCTGCAAGTACTCCATGACCTTGTCGTACTGCAGCACGGTGAGCGTGCGTCCGTCCGCCAGCTGGCCGAGCAGCGCGTACACCGCCTCCCGCCCCGACGGCCCGCCGCGCTGCACCTCCTGGAAGTTGCGCGACAGCAGCTGCAGCGCGTCTTCCAGGGGCATGTTGCGGTGCTCTGAAATATGTATCATTAAAATTTTGTAGCACTTGAGTGAGTTGTGTGACTCGGCAGTCATGTTTGAGAGCCAGTTTCGCATCACTTTTCAATCAGTCTATAAGTGTTTATAGTATACCCTTCTATAACTAGGGTAACTTGTGTTAAATTAACAACATAATATTTGATTTCATACGAAAATAATTACACAAGATTGACACAGTGTGACTTTATCTAAATATATAAAACTCAAAGGTGACTGACTGACTGATATAGTGATCTATCAACGCACAGCCCAAACCACTGGACGGATTGGGCTGAAATTTGGAATGAAGGTACATAGATGTTATGACGCAGGCATCCGCTAAGGATTTTTGGAAGTGCCACTTTTAAAGGGGTGAAATAGGAGATGCCAGTTTTACTTCTTAATGTGAGTGAAGCCGCGAGCACACTTATAGTCAATCTATAGTCTACCCTTCTATGAAAAGGGTAAGTTGTGTTAACTAAACAACATAATATTTCATTTGATATGAAAAGAATTACACTAGATTGGGACATTGTGGCTTTATCTTTTTTATAACTTAAAATGATACATTTCTATACGCCTCTTAGAGTAGGTAAGTAAACACATAGTGCCTTCGAGAATAAACAAAATTAGTGAACAATAAAAGATTCTATGCCTGAAAAAATTATTGACTCCGAAAACAGAGTAAATATAGTTCACAGCACCAAAATTTTAAAACAAGTGATACTTACATAAGGAATAGACGTAATGACTATTAGATTTTATATACGCGTTTCTTATAAAAGATTTTAGTAGCACACTCACAGCAAACAGAGAGGTCTACTGTTCAAAGAGCCACTTGCTAGTTTAGCAACGATTATGATAAGATATGGAATACTTTGTTTATTTCCAAACTTCCAAACGGATATAATTAACAGTGATTTATTTCATGTTTGACAATATAATGATGATAAGATAATAAAATCACATCCCATTTTATGATACTTAATTTACAGTGAACCATCTTAATTATTTTTATCGAGTGATCCATTATCACATAATTTGTAATCTATTATTTTACAGCAACATTTTCCCAGAGGTAATGTTCCCGAGCACCTAGGGACATCTTCCATCGAGAATACATAATACATAGGAGGTCTAAGACACTTCCGTGGAAGCTAGAGCATAGTTTCCTTAACAAAAAGAATAAATAAATCTAGTCCATAAACGTTACCTTGCGGCAGTCCATGCAGTATAGTCAGTGTCAGCGATCTGTTCTCCTGATTCTGTGGCATCACGAGTATGGCGTAGAGACAGCCGCGGGAGGCAATGTTCCCGAGCACCTTGCCGATAGGGACGTCTTCCATCGGGTATAGGAGATCCACAACTATTCCGAGGCGTTTGAGACGACCTTCTATGTACTCGGCATAGTCTCTGTAATGTTTGATGGGTATTTGTATATTTGTAGTTTAACAGAAATTAACAAAAACTAAAGTGTGAACGCTCTAACGGCTGAATCAATTTGTTTAAAATTTAGTCCCAGTAGCTACTACGCTACTGCTACACATGGGCTACTTTATTATCCCGGATTAACGTGGGTAATATCGGGCCATGCTAATTAATTAAATTTACGCTCAGTTATTAATTTAATCAATTTTTTCATAGCAATCAATATATAAATGTATGAACAGTACTCAAAGTGTGACATATAAGTACAGTTTACCTATTGGTTTGTAAATACTAAGATGATAAGCTCAAATTGAATGTCTTGCATTTAGGGAAGTGAGTAGACAGATATATTGTGTTTTGTATTTATTGAATTTAATATGTACAGGAGGAATATACTCATAGTTAAGAATAAGAATAAAAACCATTTAGTGCAACGTAAAACCTTAAATTAGATGAAAAAAATAAAAAAAAATATAAACAAAATATGAGTAAATTAAAAGTTTCATGACACAACCCGGCCCCAACTCAGCATGTGCTGTGTGTAGTTCGTACTTACGTAAGCTGTTTGGACACAACAATGATTTCGCAGTCGTTTCTCTCGGGCACAGGGAGCGCTCGCGGGTACTCAGGCTGGGAGAAACGCTCGTATCCACCTCTCTCAGGCCAATCACCGCCTATGGGGAAAATAGATACATAGATTAATATGAAAAATAATCAGCAAACATAGTCAAGTCTGGATGGAACTGATTGTTTTGTTGAAGTATTCAAAATTCTAGACAAAGTTGAGCCTAGTTTATATTGTTGCCAAATCTTTATTATTATACTAGGACGCCCGCGGCTTTGCCTGCATTATTTCAGCATAAAAAGTTTTCTAAGACCTCATACTACTTGCCTACATACTTACCAAAAATCATAATGATCTTGTTCAGCCATTTTTGCGTGATGAGAGTTTATATAAACAGAGACACAGATAAACAGTCATAATTTCTAGAAATTGTTCTGCTATCAATTTAAAGTATCACCAAACTTTTTTTTTTTTTAATTTAAATGTGCAGACTTTTGACCCTCTTCAGATCTATGTAAGTACATATATGTGTTACAGTGAAAGTAATAAATCCAGATATTATATATACTATCCAACTATTATAAATAATATATAACCAATTTAGACAAAGTGATAAATGAGACAATTAATCACGTTAACTAGCTATTTTAAAACTTGGATAATGTAATAAAAAAGGAAGTAATAGGTGAAGATAGAAAAAACCGAATAAATTTATTAATTAAACAATTATACATAAATTTAATATATACACATATATACACTAATAAAACTAAATAAGAGTATGTACATTTAACCTAAATTTAAAACATCTACATGTGGTATGGAGCCAAGAACGCTGGCTGCATTCCCACGCTGGATTGCTATAGAAATCCTTTGCGCAAGGAACCAGCCAGCGTTCTTGTCTCTAGTGATGTCATTCAACCTTTTATTCAATTTTTTTATAAAAGACTTCGTGCTTTTACCCCACGGACCAAAAGTTTCGAAGCCAAGCGGTACGAAAATATAATCAGTCGATAATGATGTATATTTTCGCCGCTTGGCTTCTTCTGAGGTGAAGATTATATTCCTGAAGCATAATATGTAGTTTTATTTTAAATAGTTATTATTATAATTGTTATTAATTTTCAAAATATTATAATGACGTTAATTATCATTGTTTATTAAAATTAACAATGCTTATTGAAATTAAATTGTTTGTTAAAAATTAAATTCCTAGCTCAACAGCCATAAGACAAAATTTTAAAAACACAGTGTTCAATACTAGTCATTTAACATTGTTTAATAAAATTAAAATTGTTTAGAAATCTGTATTTGGTATCACTCTTTAAGAACTACAATAATAATATATTTAAAAACAACTGGCATGAAAATACAATAAATTATTATTGTTTATTCTTACAAGTAAGGCTTTTATGACATTTTGAGTTACACAAGAGGCTTGACTTTTTACATTTGCATCTATTAGAAACACATTCCCCAGTACAGTTGCAATGCTGAAATCCTTGGCCAACAAGATGCGACTCTTTCTTTGTATGATAGTAACTTCGCGTTGGGGGACTATATCAACTGTAATAAACTTTTCTTTGCAGACAGTAGACGGATTCCTTGCATATAGTTGATTTAAAATCCTATGCTTAGTGCCTAACTTATACATTCCTTCAGTATCCTGAGAAATTATAACAGCTATAATGTTTTATCATCAGCGTTGGCGCGGTCAACATCAGGAATTTTTACCACTATTACACTTTGACTGACTTTCGCCTGCTATTATAAATAATATCTGGATAAGGTAATAAATATATCACATTATCTAGACAATTTAGTTATTACATATAATGACCAGTAATTATGTATAATAGCTATTTAATCACTATAACTGTAACATATATAGATAGATAGATAGATAGATTGATACTTTATTGGACACAAAAAACATAATACAAAACGGAAAAAAAATTAATTAAAACTAATGCCACAAATGGCGGCCTTATCGCTAAAAGCGATCTCTTCCAGGCAACCGTAGGATGGAGAGGAAATATATAAAAAAAAAAGACTAGACGGGGTGTACAATAACGAGCACATGAAATTTGACTATAAAATAAACATAAACATTTAAAAAAAAAATATATATAGTACTCAAACCCATATATAGTGTGGTCACCAGTTATAACTCAAGAATGGCTGAACGAATTTAGCTGAAGATTGGTGGGGAGGTAGCTTAGAACCAGGAGACAGACACAGGATACTTTTTAACCCATTTGTTTTTAAATTAAGTGCCTCTAAGACAGAACAGAGTTCGCCGGGTCAGCTAGTTTATTACATTTATAGATTAAATGTTAAAAGCTTGGACATTGAACACTTTTGCACATTAGGAAGTAGGTTACTTTTTTATTTAATTTACCTTTTCGTGGCGGCGGCGGCGGCGAGCGGTCCCTGAAGGCAGGCGCGCCGCGTCCCCTCGCCCCGCGCCCCCGCGCGCGCAGCCCGCGGCCTCTAGCTCCGCCCCGCGAGCCTCGAGCTGCCTGCTCGTCCACCCAGCCTTCGTAGTCATCTTCTCTATAATCTGTACAAATTAATAAAAAACATTTGAGACACCACTCAACAGACAAGAAAATATTAGAATCAAACACATTCAAAAAATCATATTAGAACCTAGCCCTAAATCTGCAATTGTGGGTTTCAGCACTGGTCTTCTGTTGCCTAGGAAAGATTTATCGATGTAGCTCATTTATAGGAATCAAAACAAAGGGCTTGAGACAACAAACTATGTTTAGATTTATGTTGTTGTATTTTAGTTTTGTTAAAACAAGCATTTTTACTAAAGATTACGTGGAAGCCAGGACTCATTGCCTTCACTTAGAATAAGAAAAAATAAGTGGATAGCAGCTGTCAGGACACATTCAGTTCATTCCATTAGCTACATAAGAAGATATGTGTAAATTCATCACTTAGTGTTCTTAGTCTTTGGGTCTTACTTTACAGTTTATATAGAAAACAAATATTTAGGGAATTAATGTGGGAAGTGACAAAGAAGCATTACTTACTGCTATCTCCAACATAGTTTCCGAAGCTATCGTACTGGTCATCACCATCGTCTAGTACCACTGGCATATTGTCTGAGATGGCCACAGCTGGCGGCAGGTCATTTTTATGTTGAACTACTTCTGATCTGTAGAAGAGACAGAAATAAACATACAACACAGGATGATGGCCAAAATTTGATATAAGCATATCAGAACCAAGCTATATAATGTTTATGCTTATTTACAATAATAACGCAGAGAAACTAGCGGAAAAAAACTAAACATACTACTTCTTACTACTACAAAATGCTATACATATGCTTACCTTGCATTCTGAACTTGTGCAGTTCTAACGTTAATAGTTTTTCCTTGAATAATTGCACCGTTTGCCTTCGAAATAGCCGCCTGTGCACTAGCCTCCTCTTCGAACTGGACGAAACCAAAGTTTCTGTTGACAACAATGCCGGTAATCGTGCCATACTCTTTAAAATGGTCGAACAAGGCTGCGTCCGTTACTTTTTCACCTATATTTCCCACGTATATTCGAAGGTGGGAAGTAGACACATCTTTCATGGCATGCCTATCCAAAGGCAGATTGTCTGAAAAAATAAAGTAAATTTTAAATGTCCAAGATTGAGAGCAAGTGAAGCCACATGTTTGAACATAGGATAGGAGTCTCTGTACTTACCAACCATGGTGATTTCTAGTTAAACCTTTGCTGAAAAACTTTTTATAATAAAAACAGTAATAAGTATTGAGATCTTGAGTGTTTTGAGCTAAAATGTTCCTAGAAATATAGGATACCGACGCGACTCAACATCAACACCAAGGTACTCTGTGACCAACACAATGCCTTTTTAAATTATTATTTATTGACATTGAAATGACATGATTGACAAGAATGACAAATCAATGTTGCCAAAAGAAAATTCTAATCGTAGAGAAATCGATCGATTGCTTGCGTATCACGTACTGCATCATCATCTCAATCATAAATATCACAACCGTGGCATACATACATACTCACTCAATACTCAACTCTATTCTCTATTCGTCGTTCCATCATTTTTGACGACTAAAGTTTAGGTTATGTTATAAAGTTTCAATAATTTTATTTTATTACGGATTTGGTGATGTTCCTTACGTAACAATTGGTCTGAGGGCCAATATGTGGCATGGTAAATAATTTGCCTCAACAGACGTGCCACCGGTCTTCAGAAATCTTTATTAAGTAGATAATTCTAGCGGATTCATCAAACCGTAAGTAAAATTCATTAATTCTTATAATTAATACATGTGTCGTTTACCTAAATATGTTGTTTAATGTTTAGTTCGTACTTTAAAGTATTACAAATAAATACATAACAGTTTTACTAGCAATATTTGCATGGGACGGTAAATTTAATTATTTATAAAGTTGAACTTATTCACCAAATCAAGCAGTATGTTGAAGTAAAACAGATAGTAACATTACTTAACTATTAAATTTCTTTTAGGGTTCAATATCAAATGACTGTGAGACGGTTTTTCTCTAAGGCTTACAAATCTTACAAGAATGCTCTGGACGACGCGTTCCACAGAAAAAATCTGTTTTACACCAATGTACTGCTATCTACCATGATCTCCGTCGCCGGCGACCAGATAGAACAACGGTACGAGCTCCATACTGGGGAAATAGACAAGATAGATCTGGAACGAACATTACAAATGGGGTTCTCTGGCTCAGTAGCCGGTTTCATCTGCCATCACTGGTACAACATACTAGACAGAGTAATCATTGGCAGATCTTTTTCAATGGTCATTAAAAAGCTAATGATGGACCAGTTCATCTGCTCTCCAATCGTGATCCTGTCCTTTTTCGCTACTGTTGCTATCTTTGAAGACAATCCTATTGAAAATTTCACAGACGAAGTAAAGGAAAAGTTTTGGATATTGTACAAAGCTGAGTGGATAGTGTGGCCTCCGGCTCAAGTTATTAACTTTTATTTCCTGCCCACAAGATATCGTGTTTTATATGATAACACAATATCACTAGGTTACGATGTTTACACATCACAAGTAAAACATTCAAAGGCTTATAAACATGACCAGGAGCCACCCAAACATGATCAAGAACCTCAAAATGAGAAATCTAGTTGATGATCTGTTTTAATTTTATTTTGTGTATTAAATTATTTTTATATATTACTTAGTTTCTTAATTTAGCTAGTTCATAAAAACAAGCATGTTAACTGATGTTTGATATTTTTTTTTTACATACTGTGGTTATTGAGAAAAGAAAATTTATTAATGGCAATCTCAGTGAGCTTTAAAATTATATGTGAAAAAAACAATGAATCTAACATAAAATTATAATATTAACTAAATTGTATTGTAAATTTATGTTTTATTTTGTAAAATATTACTAACCAAGCTTGTACTAAATTGTTGACAATTGTCAAAAAGCCTGCTCAAAATTACAATCTCAAATACATATTATTGTATCATCTTTCCAGATTGGCATACCATTATGCAGGCTCTAGGCATCACATGGCGTAAGCTAGCTACCAATGTGCGAGGTTCCGGTCCAGTATCACACATGAAACAATTAGTTAAAGTGGCTTTTAGTAATAAGTATTTATTGTACACAAATGTTACCATATCTGTAAGTTTATCAGCCCTAGGAGACGTGATAGAACAACACTATGAGATCTATAAGAAAGATCAAGAAAAATATGATGTGAAACGAACTGTGCATATGGCATTTTCAGGGGGAGTACTAGGAGTACTATGCCACAACTGGTATAAAGTCTTAGATAGGTTCATTATCGGTAAAACTTTCGATATGGTTGTTAAAAAGTTACTAATGGACCAAATAATATTCTCACCTATTATGATTGTGACATTCTTTGGTAGCGTTGCATTATTTGAAGATGATCCAATACAAAATTTTAAAGAGGAAGTTGAAGATAAGTTCATAACTTTGTATAAAGCTGAGTGGATGGTGTGGCCACCCGCTCAAGTTATCAACTTCTACTTCCTGCCTACAAGATACAGAGTTTTGTATGATAATACCATATCATTAGGTTACGATATTTACACATCTCAAGTGAAACACAATAAAGAGTTGACGAGACGTAGAGAAACGGAAGGCAAATCGTAACAGTTCAAATTAGCAATATGTACTTAATGTCCGGCACAATGTAGATCTTGAACCACACTTGTCTAGCCAAGTGATACGTAAAATCTATGATTATCTATATTATGAAGCAGATCTAATCTGCAAGTCAATTCCTTGCGTAAAGCTTTGCTGTGATATAATGTGTTTGTTAGTCTGTAACTAGAATATTATTATACAATTATTTATTACCGTTTGTATGTTGTTTACTAAACTGATGTTATGTACAAAGATGTGAATTGCTCAATAAAACCAATGGTATTTATTGTATTATCTATTTTATTTATACATATGTAGTCGCATTTTTACACTTATTTTAGTGACCCAAAATGGATCAACTTATCACTCTTTGATTCATGGTTATATATGACAATAAATCTATTACTACATATTTATTTATGTACTACCTTGTTTATGTGTCTTGCACTATATAAGTACTTAGCTAGAACTAGAAGATCTATTTTAAGAATCAGTTTGATAATATATAACTTGCGAATCCTAATTTATTTGACTCTATTGAATGTTTTTCCATTACTGTAGGGCGAAACAAATTAGGTATCATTAAAAACGTAAAATTGAAATTAGGATTGCTCGAAAAATAATGCAGCTGATACTGTTTTGATTGATTGAAGTAAACATGTAAATGTTATCATCATTTTATCAGATCTATCTGAATAGCATTCAGGCATTATCAAATTTGATAAGTTAGTTAAGGTTTTACTCAGTACAAGTCCTTCTGCATCTTCTAGACGATAATTGCGAACTGCAGGAATCGCTCTAATGTAACATTTGTATTTAATTATTTAATACTAAACTACCTATATGTTATGACCTGTTACTCTAATACTAATGTTGCCCCATGTAGTTACTTGTAATAGGTAAATCGGCATAAAAAGTTACTTATGTGTTCGTAGATACAGCATGTTATGTACATATCTCTATACCAAATCGGTTTAAACGTTTTACGTACCTACAAAAGGAAAAATCATACACAAGGTTTGCTCTTTGTGTTGGAATTGAATCTGAACTAATCTAAAAATGTGCACCAAGTATCATCACGTGCTCAGTCACGATTTTGGCTGCATATTGACAATGTGCTCTACCGGTGTACTATATTATACGTTATACCGGTGTACTATATTATACGCTATATTATTCACTGCCAAATTGCTTGCTAATACCTACTTACTTATAGTATTCGATTGACTGTGTAACTTTCCATCCATGTGATTATTGAGAATTAATTACTGGCTTTTTAATTTGAAATGCGTTCGGTAAATGCCGTATTTATATGCCATACAAATCAGTATTTAATTGCGTCTAGTACCTATGAATTTCTTCAGAGGAGTTATTTAATCATTTGATACCTTGTAGATTGATTTTGTATTAGAAACGGGCATAGCTATAATTTCTTAATGTGTCCTATTTCTTAATTTCTTAAATATTTAGGTAATAAATTTAGGGTCAATAACATTTCAACCTTTTTTTATTCGGGATAGATTCGTCTTCAACTACAGCCCGCCTGATGTTCAGCATTGCTGCAGCCTAGGGCTTCCTATTTGGGAGTCATAAAAGCCTCCTCCATCTGAGAACTTCTCTTGCTCGCTCTAAGATTGTTAATAACTCCTCTCACCACAGAATCTTCGTATATCTTATCTGGCCACGACTCCGACCGTCTCTTCTGCCTCAACTCTGTTATGACTGGTAACTGGCTGGATCGTGGCGTCCCTTTCTGGGAGATGGATCTATCCTTCATGTTAAGAAGAGACGACAATAGTTTGTCGAGGATGGCTATGTCGTCGCTGCCTGAGGGTTTCGGGCGAAGTGGTGTGTTAGTGCCTGAATCTAGGAAGCTGGAACGTTTTGAGACGGGAGTTCTTGATAAGCCGATTGTTCTGATGACCTGAAACAATATTATTTGGTTTTAATGCCATTTTCTCTTAAGTGAATTGTTTTTTAGCTAAATTCTTAGGGATTATGATTGCACCTATTTAGTGTAAGTAGATACATTTATTGTCAATGGATATTAAAAGCCCGGTAGCATCTTATCGATTTAAAAAAAAAACCTTTTTTTTTTTAACCTCCTCACTACTGAGGGCACTTTTTTTCTCAGATTCAAACGAAATTCAAAATGTGTACTATTTAGGTGCTACTTTTTAACTGAAAAAATACTGAAAAAAATCTAACCCTAGGAAAAAAGGATTTTCCTTATGTCCTGCTAGTAGGACAACTGGAGACAATTGATATGTTAGGAAGAGTTTTATGTTCTGTATACAAGACATCTGCAGGCTATTATGATGTAATGGGATTAGATGAATAAAAAAATATTAAGAGTAATCAACATTTTTATTGAAATCTGTTGTTACAAATTAACAGTCATTTGAATAATTTGTATATGTCTATACAATCAGTCTCAAAATAATAGCTTATCTGCTGGATAAAGATCTGAGATCTTGAGGTTGCTGGTAGTGTTGGCCTTTGGCTTGCTTGCGCTAGTTGACGAGGGCCACGAGAGCCTCGTCCTCGCCGCACTCCTCTCCTAATAGGTCGAGGTACTAACGAGGTGTTGGACACTGCAGGACTACCTCTTGATGGTACGTTGTCTGACTCCGAACTGGTTGTAGACACTGGATTCAAACCTTTGAATGTCTCGTGTAGAAGTTTCTGGTGGGTCCTCATACGTCGGGTCTTGGTCGTCGTCATCACCACTGAGCTGAACATCCGAATCTTCAAGAATCTCCAAGATTTCCGCCTCAGAAACGCCTAAAACAAAAATGTTATTAACAAATTATAACATAATTCTCTGCATGATTCCTACATACAGGACATAGAATTTTAATCAAAAATAAATAACAAATCCATACAAAATTATTGTAAATTATGATGTGAAATTATTGATTGGCACTTGTAAAACATAATAAAACCATATTTTGATGGGTGTTTTTGCATAATTGCCCGATTAAAAATGATGGAACTTACCATGTTTGGAGCGTGGATTGACAGTTGACACGTCTGGAGCTCGATGCCATTTTGGCACAACTGACGTTTGATCGAGCCGTCAAATATTTTTCTTCACAACTAATAGTTACCACTAGATGTCACTATGCGTCTTTAGAATGAAAAAAGTGTCTACGTTTCTTCAAATGTTTTGTATTTCTTTATGTTCTGCCTGTAGGACAAATTCAGTGAGGAGGTTAAAGTAGAGTCACTTTATTCTGTTAATAGTAGTAGGTACATAGTCTTTGTACTAAAGTTTGCATAATACAAAAGTAAGGTTTCTTCTTGAAAGTGGAGCCCGTAGTGCTCCGAAATATGAGCAAATTTTTCGCCATCATTTTTAACGTAAGCGCTAGCCGGTGGTTATAGGTAAATTTAGTACCTACATATCTTCAAAGCGAGAGTGAATCGGTTCTTACTGGGTAAGCACGTTCCCTCCTGGACAGTAATGATTGCTTACCATCAGAAAGTGCAAATCCATTATATGTAAAAGTAAGTAAGGACTTACTTATACTATGTAGGTAAAAAAAAACATTCTTCGTCAATAAAACAGAAAAGTCGAATTAGTTTGAACAGTTTTCACTAGATGTCGCTACGTTAGTCAAGAGCCGCCAAAAATGAGTAAACGTCAGACAGTTGTGAATTCGACTAGCACAAATTTGACGCGTTATTTTGCAAGTGAATAATTACTTCAAAAAAGGCTGATACAAATAATTTTATGGTGAATATACAGCGTGAAAACTGTAAGTGTTGTGTTTTATTAGTTATTTTAGATTAAAAACCACTAATAATACGAATTTCTTTCACTTGTAAATTCTAACCTCAAAAAACATAGGTGGTGTAAGAGGGTCACTATTGACGGGGAAAGAGGAACATTATGTTTCTCTTACCCCATGGCAGGGAAGACAAACATTTTGAATATGTCATTTTTAACTAAGTAGTATAAATGAAGAGGTATAAAAAGTACCTAGACCTAATGTAACAAAAACATTCTGAAATTTAACATTTTGTAAAAGTAAAAGTTAGAAGGATTGTGTTTTGTAAACGTCCCTTTTGTAGTCGAGACTTACTTTTAAAATTCTAGTACCTAAGTACCTAGGTATTTTGAATTACAATTTATTAAAATAGTAAGTACCTACTTACTTTTTAACCGACCTAAAAACGAGGTTATCAATTCCTGTATGTATATAATATTTCCAGAACTGCCCAGTTTTCGGATATGTTAGTCTATAACAGCTTCTATACAAGTGCGCCAAATTTAAAAAATGTATGTATGTATGTAAGTATGTATGTAAGCATTTTATGTTTGTCCTCGCATTTCTCTGGAACTACAAGTCCGATTTTAATAATTCTTTTTTTGTTGAACTAAATATTGTTCAACTTGGGGAACAGTGCAAGTTTCATAAAAATCGGTTCAGTAGTTTTTGATATAGGGAATGTTAAGTTTTTTTTTTCCCCCGCATAGGGATGCTCTTTTCTTTCATTCTTTCGCGCTGCCAATGCAGCTATTATTGACTTCTGAAGTAATGTACCTACTAATGATTGTTACAGGAATAATACGAAAAAATGCCTCGAAAATATGTTCGAATATCGGATAGAAGCAGATATGATGATGAAAAATTAAGTGACGCTGTCAAGGCAATAAAAAATGGAACAATATCTGCTTACGCTGCAGCAAAACTTTATGATATACCAAGGTCAACAATTATTGTGAACCGTGTACCTATACGAACTTTAATTTTATTTTTTGTATGTTTTTGTATGAGATTAAATAGATAAAGAAATATCACTGGTCCAGTTATTTTTAGTTTGTTACCCTTGATCGAACCTGTATGTTCCCCTTACCCCGAATTGGATTATACTTTATTTACATTCTAAATGAGACCTTATTTCAACCATAGTAAGATTCAATATTGACTGAAGCAGTTCTACCTAGAACATCACGAGAATTTAGCAACGAATATTTAAATTCAAACAACGACTGTCCCTCTTACCCCAGTTGAGGGGGAAGAGGGACGTTTTTACAATTTGGACATTTACACAAATATCGTCGTAACAACTATTAGTAGCGCAATGAAACTTTGTCTACGGGAAGCTAAAACATAAAGGCAAGTTTTGTGTGTATCAAAGATCTTGTAAGACTTTATCTGTTCTTCCGAGACCACAAAATATTTTCCTGAAAATGAAGTATGTTCCTCTTACCCCACCTCACCTTACATTTCATTTTAAATTTACCAATTCAGACAGTTCTTCGCGTACCTGCCTATTTCAGTAACACATACATTATCTATAGACACCTGTCTATAAATTGAGTCGCGTCAAATATAATTATCGGACATCGAGTGAGGTGTGAAGGTCAATTTGAGCCGATCAACGGTAAATCAGATCACTTAGGGACCTACTCATGTGCTGTATTACTTTATTACGTAACTTGTGGTCGACCGCGACTTCGCTTGCATTATTTTGAGATAAAAGTAGCCTATGACACTTCTAAGACCTCATACTACTTATATACCAAAAATCATGAAGATCTGTTCAGCCTTTTTGGCGTTATGAGCGTTTAAATAAACAGAACAACAGACAGAAAATCTAAATAATGCTGAAACATGTTCTGTTATTGATTTAAAGTATACCTACCTAAACATTTTTTTTTAATATCTTTAATGTTTAGATTTGACCCTCTTCAGCTTTATTATATAAGGTTGTCTCTTATCCTTGACACGATAAATAATCTCCGTAAACTTACAACTTACTTATCATACTTATTACATAATACATTAGTATAAAGTAAACTGCGAATTTATCACTCCAGTTCTATAAATATTGCACATAAAAATACGAACATGAACATGAAATAACAGAAAGTTTCAACTATAAAATAATAAATACCTTATAACCTGTGAATATTATATGCAGTAAAAGTTATCAAACATTGATACACTACCCATCATATTGATTGACCTTAATCGAATTTCAGCTATTCATATCGGGTCTAATTATCGAAGTTTAATTTATTATTTCGATAAATTATAATCGATTTACACACAGCTATGAACCATACTGTTATTATTAATGAAACGGTTTTGAAATTCAAATTTCCAAATGATATTTTACGTGCGTGTTACATCGAGAATGTTGTTTTTATGTAATAAACGAACAGTGTAGGTAGTTACTTCAAAACATTTTTTTTAATAACAGATACTTAGTAAAGTCATCATCGGGTCTTTTTTCAGGCCCTGAAGGGGCTGGTAGGAACCTCTTTAAAACTAGTTTCTTTGGAGGGACAGGGCTCCGGGGCACGCAGGGCCCAAGGAAATTAAAGTTAGTAAAGTGCAAGATTAAAATGTATAAATACTTCATCAGCAATATGGCTCTGGTAGCTCATCCTCTTGACTTTTCTATACGTCTCATCATCTAATGCTTCCTGGACGGCTGCCTCCAACTTCTCCTTTATATCTCCTTCTGTTCCTCGAGTCAGATCTTCTAGAACGAGTCTGAAAAAACAATGTGACCTACTCAAACTTGATACGAATATGTTACTACTTACATACATAGGTACATAATGTTATGAGTACATTATGACACTTTAAATTGACGTAGATACTATTAAAAATTTATGATTGTAAAATGACAAGATACAATGTTATTAGTACCAATTTTCGTAAAATTTAGTTCTTACATTGGAATTTTAATTTATCAATAAATGATTATCTATCTATCTAATAGATTTCTTCAAATCGCTGCATTACGCCATATTTAACTTCTTAATTATCTTGTGTTACTAAGTTTTGTGAACTACTTAAGTACCTACTATATAATTACATAAAATATGTACTTAATTACCACCATACCAAAAATCACGTTGATCCGTCTATTCGTGGTCGCGTAAAAAGTAGGTAACAAACAGGCCACTACGACTAAAATAGAACTAAACCACACTTTTAGTTTAATGTAATGGTATGATATAATTTCTTACTCTTGCCTCTCATCTTCTTCACCTTTCTGTAGATTGGCTCGATTATTCTCTCTCACAACTTTAATATCTTGCTCCCAGAACCTTCTCAAATCTGGGCTGGAAGTGTAAGGAGCAGCCACTTCTTTTATCTTCAGAAATATTATAGCCGTTATGAATATGCAAATCACATTCACTATCGTCAGACAGCAGCTTACAATGCCTGAAAATTAGTACCTAAGTAATAAATATGTAGGTGATTATTTATAATCTATAACGATTCATATAGGTAACGCCACCTAGACATAAACTAAGCAGAAATCGCTAAAGGCTAGTAACGTCTCTTCTACCAGTAGATAAAAAGTTGTGATTGACAACAAGTGATTGATTTTATCGAAGTATGTATTTCATTTTATGTATTTTTATGTTTTGTTGTACATAATGTACAAAAGAGTAGTTATTGTATTGGATAAATAGCAGTCCCATGAAAATTTTATTTAAATCTCTATTTTCGTTTCGCTATCAATTTCAAAATATTTTCCGCCGTGTTTCTTTGAAAAGATTGTCATTTAAATTCCGTCAACACTCCCTAGTCCCTACATTCCGATCTCATCGTCCCTGAGACTGAGTACCTACTGTCTACGGTCGTAAATTTTATACCAGACTCTAGACTAAAACAGAAAAAGCTTAGAATTTTACAAAGGTTAAGCCAATATGACATTGCGGCCGTATTACACATTCAATGCTTGATTAAATCGCACTCGGATAACGGCCTCTATTGCTGCTATTTCCAAGTTAAAATTTACAATGTTAAAAAGTTATTTAGCATCCAGATTTCAGTATTATGCGTCCTATAAGTATGATGTTATGATGTAGGTACAATGAAATTTATTATGGAACTCAGGCTACCATTATTAATAACAGACTATTAGAGAACAAAATTAATTTATTTCTTAGTTTTGTTCTTTATTTCTGGTGTGTAATGTAAAAAAATATAAATGATTATATATCTATTATATATACTTGTATATAGGTCATTATTATTCATATAAGTCGGTGCATTAAAGAAAGGAATCATTAATGGCGGCATGTACTTGAAAAAAACGACATACAAACCATTGATAGCAAACTCGATGGGAATATAGTCATGGTAGAGTGGCTGGTAAGAAGAGTTGCCGAAGTAGGGCTCGCCCTTGATGTGCGGTATTTTGGTACCTGGATACAGCAGCCATATGCACGCCAGAGCCCAAAATAAACCCTGCACATACAATATAATTGTTTAGTCGGTACTTTTTGCGCAGTTTCATTTAATAAGACGCAATTTTATTATCTTTAGGAAGTTAAATTCTGTTACAGATCTAGATTATCCAATTAGTAAGGTCAAATGAATATGTGATTAATTTATATCTATCTATCTTTACATATAATAAAGCTAAAGAGGCTGGAATATCTGAACATAGAAAACATTTAAAAAACGTTCCAACAATTTCTAGATTTTTTATCTGTTTCTCTGTGTCTCTGTTTGTCAGTTTAATTAAACGGTCATCACGCAAAAATGGCTGAACGGATCGTCATGTTTTTTGGTATGTAGATAGTATGAGACTTTTTATCCTGAAATAATGCGAGCGAAACCGCTGGCGTCCACTAGTTGTAATATACCTATGTAACATAACACAACGATTGTAAAGATTCTCTTGTTGTTTTTTTTTTTCGTTTTGTAGAAGTGGTACGTTTAGTTTTACTTCGTATTGATTCGTGTACTTTATCGATATTATTTTACTTACGCAGTTCACCACTGGTGGTAAGAGAGACGCTGAGATTGCGATACCAATGAGCGGTCCAGCGCTGCCCTGTAGCAATGCTAGGGCTACTCCAGTACCAGAAGTTAGGGCCCAGAGCACACCCATCCACAGTGACCTTACATTACCCCTGAAAATGAAATTATTAGTACTAGAGATAGTGCACGTAAAGTAAAAGTACATTAGGTAATAATTGACTATAGGTACATAGACATACGTTTTCTTTTCTTTCGTCCCATTTTCCAAAGAAAATGATTCAACATAGTCAGATTAGCCCTATCGAAAGGTTGGTGTTGAATGAAACATAGTTTGAAACCAACAGTAGATACCTACTCCATGCACTTAGCAAATGGTGAGCTTAGGCAAGTCTATTATTTTTCTACACTTATGCTTGTAGGTTTCTTCTAAGCAATCGTCCAACATCTTAGACTACAGTGGTGCTTAACGTCAGGCAGGCTGAAGTCAAACCTATTCCGTGTTAGAAAAATTGTAGCTAATACCGTTTTTTTCCATACTAAGGAAGTAATTGAATCATATTACCGTGACTTCATCTCCTCAGTTGGCCAATCGCCAAAGCCCCATGGCATTTCGGTAGTTCCCAAAATTAGTCCAAATATGAAGCCAAATAGGAGCGAAAAGAGCATGCCAACGATCAGACTCTCGAAGCCGCTTTTCACGAGACTTCGGTCAGATATTATTGTCCCGAATGTGACAGACATTACGGGGCCCATCAGAGGCGATACCAACATTGCCGCTACTATGTTGGAAGCGTTGTTCTCGACTAGGCCAAGAGCAGCAAGGGAGCTGAAACATTTGTTAAATATCACTTTATTAAGCTGGGAAAATCACTTTAAAATCGTGATACTAAGATAATACAACAATTAAAATTTGGATTGAATTTTCTTGTGATGTCACTACATGTGTTTCATATAGTTAATCTAGTGGTGACGTGATAAGGCAATGAGGTGACGTCAATTTATACTTAATAGAGTTTTGATGACAGTTTTTATTCTCATTGTATAATATTCTTACTCAGCAGTGATTATGAGTGTGAGGTAGTCAAAGTTGAGTTCTCCGCCGCCTCTGACGCCGTCCACCACTTGTTTCACCGTCAACTTGGATCTTATTGACTCTACGAAGTGGCGCCATTTTGTTGCTTCTTCGGTTTTACCACTAAAAATTAATAACAATTATTTGATATTAGTGAACGCCCGCGGCTTCGCTCGAAATATTTTGAGATAAAAAGTAAATACAGCGTCATCTAGTTCATACGTCGAGTCGTCGACAAACACGAGTCTATAACGAAGAAACATACCGACAGACTAACAGACAAACAGATTTTTTTTAAACATGATTTTTGTGTTCTATTGCATCAATGCCCCTCAACTATTTTTTATTCAATTGTCTTCAATGTACAGACACCGACCGGCTGCAGCTTTATTATATGTATAGATTAATTTGGAATCAAAATGGCGCTGTAATCTAACGCTAACGTATGTAATGAAAAATCCAAACCATGTTAGGTACTTACAGTAAATTTTCATCATCCTCCTGATGATTGATTGCGGAGTGCACCACGCTACACGGAATTACACTGCAAAATAGAACATCTATGCGTAAGTATTTTCTTTTTCATTCCCTCTTACGTCATACTTACAATGACATCTATTAAAAATATATTTCTAACACACAATTTACAACCTCAACAAAACAAGTAAGTAGACTTATCACTTAATCGGTTCTTATCGGGTAAGCACGCTCCATCTTAGGCCATATAGCCTTTGCTTGCTATCAGGTAAACTATGGCCAAGTGCAAACCCGTTCAAGTAAAAAAAAAACTTAAACGTCTTTAAAACCAAATCCCTGAATTACCGAAGCTCTAAGGCTTCGTCCCACACCCACGTTCAGTGGCGTAGTAAGCCTCCTAATCATATAAACCGTTTAATTAACATCTAACACAGACCTGACAGACCACACTTGGTCAGCGCGGTAGATTATGTACAATTAAGTTTAACCAAATAAATGTCTAATGTGTAAACATCTCTAATTAAAAATAAAATACGAATCTCAGTCGCAACACATAAATAAAAAAACAAAATACGGTAACAGATAGCAATAGATAGTCAGTGAGAAAGTGATTCGGCTGGGGAGTAACGACCCTCAGGGATTAGAAATACTATATTCGACACGGAGAAAGAAGGAATACTACAAAAGTGAAGTGTACCTACCTACTAATTTAAGCTATTGTTATCTACCCTGGTTCGAATCAGGCCCTACACTAATGATTTGCTTTTCAAGTTTTTTGTAGATTCGCGCTCACTAATCACTAATAAGTGAAGGTAAAAATCGTGAGGAAACCCACATGTTCGAGAAACAACACCCAAGAACGGAATCTTCCTTTCAAATTCAGGCGTCCACGTCTTCATTGCCCAAAGAACTTTTACAATGAAAAAAATTTGCGAATGAGTCCCGACCACAGAACAAAGAAGTAGGGTTCTCCCCTCAGTAATGAGGATTTCGGCTCAAGGAGGAGGATATTACTAACCTGACAATAGATTTGCACCGAACACCAATGCCCAGCTGCGTGAGGCAATGCAGCATGGTCTCACATAGATCGCCCGTGGCCAGCGGGAACATCACCTCGAAGTAATTTCCGGGCTTGTCGCTCATCCACACGACGTGCTCCACTTGTAGCTTCGAGAGCAGCTCTTGTAATATCTGCATACATGTACCAATCTAAATTTATAAAACTCAAAGGTGACTGACTGACTGATATAGATATCTATCAACGCACAGCCCAAACCACTGGACGGATTGGGCTGAAATTTGGAATGAAGGTAGATGCTATGACGTAGGCATCCGCTAAGAAAGGATTTTCGGAAATACCACTTTTAAAGGGGTGAAATAGGGGATGTAAGTTTTACTTCTTAATGCGAGCGAAGCTGCGAGCACCCACTAGTTTAGACATTATGTATTTGGTTGGTAACTTCTTGACCTCTACCAAAATCTGTCAGGCGATTATGAGGCTACGCGTGACCAAAATGCTACGAGTATCTTGTACTTTTAAGGTTCGAGCACATTATGCCGGGCCGCAGCGGGGCGGAGCGGGCCGCAGCGCAGCGCAAAATGTTTACCTAGCACATTAGTGACGGGCCGGGTCACAGTGCATTGACGGATTTTGAGTTCAGTGTACTGCCAGAATTTGCATGCAACTGTACGTTATGGATAGCTCTGACGAAGAACTTTCTTTTTTTTTGCCTGCTTTACTTTAACTTTTTTTTTTTTTTTAGCGGGGCGGGGCGGGCCGCATCGCACGGACGAGAATCCGCCTCGCATTAATGCGAGCCGCTGCGGCCCGGCACAGTGTGCGATAATTCATACAAATTGTATTAAAGCGATTTAAGCGGATTTTTGCGCTCCGCCCCGACACGCTGCGGCCCGGCATAATGTGCTCGAACCTTTAAGGTTAGTCTAGCTATTCAACGGCAATGCAGCTAACATCTTGCGTATGCTGCCTTTTGATAAAGTAGCTCAGTTAGGTTGTATATACTTCGTGTTTACTATATTTATTTTTTCATATTCGAAGTGTATTTAGTATGCAATTTTGTTGTTTTTAATTAATAATTACTTGTTGGTAAGTAATTAAATATGTACTACGCATACACATGAGAATCCCTATTGCTAAGATAAAATAAATATAAACAAACTCATTAGGATTTTATAGTAAAACATGAAGTTTATAATTACCTTCCTACTTATGTGGTTGTAAAAGTGGCTACTTCAATAGGTACATATGTATTTAAATATGTATATCAATAACAAATAATTCCTGTTTCAGAGCTTTTTATTGCTTTTGAGGAAGCAGTTGCTTTTAAGGCTACAATGTTTTTTTTTCAATGATATCAACAATTTTTACAAATTTTTCAACAAGATTTTCATTGATCAAAATAACCATAGAAACAAACACTGAAGGTAATGAAAGAATATGTAAAGTACGAGGAGCAAGTTTGTCAAAGTTTTTAATTTTATTTGTTACATTTCTAAGTACGTAAGTAGTTTTTACTTACACTCTCCATAGTGAAAAACTCGTGATCCTCCGTGATATTATCCAGAGTAGGATTGAATCCTTCATTGTAATAATTCTGCGTCAAATGCACCGGAATACTTCTCGATTTCTTATTCCTCAGTTCCACGGCCAAACGACAAGTTCTTATCGGCGGCTCTTCAATTGGTATTAAATCTTTTGGTTTCCCAAACTTCAGAATATGCTCGAAGTTACTGGATGGAATGCAAACTACGAAGATTACTCCGGAAGGCATATTTTTAGTTTATTTTAACCTGAAATTCGCCTAGTCTTAAGTTATACTGAGGGCTACAATGAAGAGACACTAATTCACTCTTGCTTTGATGATCGTATTTTGTTTTTGGATGTAGATTAATTAACTGAATTTAATTTTGGTAACATAATATTATCTGCAATGCAAGGTTTTTAACCAATAAGTAAGAAAAAGTTAAACCAGTTGGTTTAACTTTTTCTGTATTATAGTGTAAAAAGTAGCAGTGATAAAGGCTATTTTATTTCTATTTCATTTAATTTTATAAATGGTTTAACGGAACTGTCTTACTCGAGAAGATGGAAAGCAGTGGTTAAGCAAGATGTTATGCTATGTCTGCTATATCGCTTAGCATCTAGGCATTACCTTGTTAATACCTAACGTTCTAATTATGACAGCGTGTTTCTCCTACTTATGTTATGCTTCAGGGATATCTTATTAACTTGATGTTAACTAAGAATGTTACCTTTAACTTAGTTTACGGTGCTTACATACAAACTTTGTCAAAACAATGTTACGTTTTCAATACTTGTAATGACATGTAAGAAGTGAAATTTCAATAAAGTTTTATGTAACGAACATAAACTTTTCGTGAAACTTACAAATAACTTATCGCTATTGTCCACGTATGGATATACGTATAAGGTAAGTCAAGATATAAAGAAAAAAAATGTTTTACACAATAAATCTTAGTATGAAACATGTATTTATCTAAATAACATAAATTTATATGTTACGCAGCATTTCTCTTCGGTTCCACAGTTTGGTTCAACGAAGGTTCGAGAGTTGGTCCCGAGGTTTTGATAGATTCTTGATGGTCATATCCAAAGTTGCAGCAGCCGAAACTGTCGGTTTCATTGGACATCTTCTCACTCTCGCTGCCGTTTTGTGTTTCATATTCTGTTGTGTACGATGAGTCTAGAGGTTGGTAACTGTCGTCGATCCTGTGGAGATAAAAGGTAAGATACTTTGTATTATTATTAGAAGCATTGTATTATTATTATTGGTTGCCTGGAAGAGATCACTCAAGTTGATAAGGCCGCCCTCTTGTACATAGTTTAAGTCTTTTTATTATGTTCATTTATATTTTTTTGGTGCATAAAGTTGTGGTGTATTGTATTGTATTATATTAGGCCTTTTACTCAGCAGTGGGACGAAACTGGCTGTAGATGATGATGGTGATGATCATGTAATTCGTAATTTCGTTGATAAACTTACTATCCTGAAGCAAAAGCAACATTATGTGATGGTCTGTATCGATTTCCAAAACTTGTAGGTATATCTAGTGCTGGGTAAAATATCTTCCATAAATAAGTTTGGTAAATATTGTGTGGAGATGACTTCTGGGTTGTGACATGTTGTGACATTCCGGTTGTGAGATGACATTGTGATAGATGCGTTATTGAGAGTCCTATACAAATACATGTACTTATAGTATTGTATGTCATTTGTGTATGGTATGGTGTGTATGGTTTGACAATTTAAAATTATGCAAGAAACACTTAACCAACCACACTGCTTATGTTATCTGTGATCCATACTATTATTTACTGCCTAATAACATATGAGGCAATACCAATAAGATAACAAATTTATGTTAAAAAAAAAATAAGTACTATCTTTAGGCTTTTTTAAAGATTTTCTAAGTGCCCCCCCCCCTCTAATGGTGTTGTTAGAAGTCAATCAAATCAAATAGTTTATTGGTCAAAAAATACATTTGTAAAACCTACCTATTTTATAGGTATGTTAAGTAAGTAGTATGTTTAGTTTTTCTTCCCTTGTTTTTATGTATTATTATGTTCAAAATATGACTCACTTGGTACCCCGGAAGCATTTCTCGATGCTCTGCGCCCTCTGCCTCTGCATCACGTTCGGCCTCCGGAACGTTACCGTATCGCTCTGAACCATGCCTTTATCTGCCTTCGAGTCTTCAGAGTCGTTCGACCATTTGCTGAAACCAACAAGAATTGGTAAAGTGCTTTTGTCATGATAAAATCGGGTTTAAGCATTAATAGCCTGGCTATGACAGTTTGATGATACCGGGTACGGGAAAAAGTTGATTAAAAAGCACTCGTTGTTGTGAAGATTTTTTGTAAGTAAGTAAGTAAGGAAGTAAATTTACTTACATAAGTATTTTATTTAAATATTTTTCTGAATAATTATAGCCCAGGGGTCATCAAATCCAAAGTAAATTGGTTTTGTTCCGGGCAAGCGTGCTACATTTTAGACTAGAGTGATATTTAAATGACAGGCTGTATTCCGTGTTAAAAAGATATAAAGTGAGTGAGTGACAAATGTTGCCAACAATCTGCTAAAGAGTTATATCTAACTAAAATTATATTTTCTGTGCCGGCTATGGTGTCGAAGTTACTAAACAGCCCTAGGTGCATTTAACATGAATTTTTACTGTCGTCTTCAGATAAACAGCCGGATTCTTCAGTTTAACGTGTTACCCGACCCAATAAAGATGATTGCGATATCATAAAGTACGCCCTAAAATTAATAACTCTTCAAGTTGATTGCTCGTAAATATGTGGAAGGTAGTCTTTATTGGTGTTTCATGTGTATTTACTGTTTATGGTCCTAAAGTCAGTTTTTTTGGAAGAGTTTGATTTATATAGGCATACGTGGCTTTGTTTAATCAGCAGCATGCTAGTAGGGAAATGTTTGGTACGAATAGTATTTTTAGAAGTTGTACCTATGTTTCGTACCAAATTCATCAAATGTAAAATTTTAAAACAGGGATTTACCTCAACTCTTTACTTTCATAAACTATCGCTTACCACTTCCATAATTCTAATACTTTCACGCCTCAAGCAAAACACGTTCGACAAACCTCGTCCTTGACATTATTTTCGCATCAGAGCTGATTGTTACAAATGACTAAGTAGTTACTATACTCGTACTCCATTCGCGGAGTCGAACTAATAGGAAAATCAAGCGCTGAACGTGATTGTTTGAAGATAAGAAAAGATATTGAATCGGGCGTTACTTTGCGGAAATCCATTGTAACTGAAACTCTGGAGAAATATGTAGTGTTTTTCTGCTGCGACTGCTCCTTAACCGACATCAAACAACAAACTTGATGGTTTTTAGGTGTGTTCCTCTATATACCACCGCCACACCTCACATCCTAACCAACGTGGCCTCCGTGGATCTCAAGATCTTACCAACACCGCACATTGTGTCTTGAAGCTTTGTTGTTCTCCTTCGGCAAGATACTCTCGTCGACACGTGTTTCGTCTCTCCACGAGGCATCCTCAGGACGTGTTGACTCCTCGAACGTCGGTCCGAAAGTTTGTTCTTTGTCAAAACAATCAAAACCATCAAGTTTGTTGTTTGATGTTGTCTAAGGAGCAGTCGCAGCGGAAAAACACTACATATTTCTCCAGAGTTTCAGTGAAGATAAGAAGTTAAGGGCGCGTACACCGAGCGACCTAATGTATTATAGCACATTATAGTTAGTAAGTATTATAGTTACATCGCACAGATGGAGGGTACCTGTATATTTCCCATGCGGCCGGCTCGTCCTTACGGCCCTGCTTTGAAGAGCGCAATCGATTTTTATTAGCTCTCCACCAAGTAATGTCTCGCCTTTCTAGCGGACATACTTCCTTCACCTGTGAATAAAAACATTTAATAACAAAAAGTATTTAGATAATGATTGAACGAGCTGCTTGAAATTTTTATCAATCACATTTTACAGCCGGAATTTTTGATATTAAATATGTCTCAGGATCCTGTACTATATATTTTCGCCCATTTTTATAACGTGTCGCTGCTTTACTTCAACGACATGAAGCAACAAACTCACTTTCACTCTTAACCATTGTAAGATGGGGCTTAATTAATATTGACTGTTTAGAATTTCAGACTATAATATGTAGGTACGTTATGTATAATAATGATAATTAGTAAATGAAACGCCTGCACAAAATTCAATAGCACAAAAAATACCTTATAAACGACAACTCCAGTGACGAAGATGCAGATAATATTGATGAGAGTGAGGCAAAGGGATGCTGTTCCAAGTAAGGCCAGTTCAGCCGGAGCCGTCACCACCCAGTTCAGCTCTCTCTCACTGGCCACCAGGCGGAACAGGGACATGGCCCACAGGAGACCCTGGAATTCAATGCAATTCAATTTATTTATAAGCAAAATTATTTATTGATGAACAATTTACACCTACCCTGTTTATAAGGGAAATAGGGTGTACCTTGCAAAATGTTCAATACATACTAATAAGTCATACAAATCCAAATAATTAGTCTTATATTATTTAAGTTTCTATATAAAAGTTATTTCAAAGAATATGTTTGTGTAGAACAGTGTAGAAAATTTCTACACTGTTGTTGAGAAACAACACAAAATATTTAATATTTTGTGTTGTTTGTCTATGTAGGTAGGTATAGGAATACGTAGAAATTATGAAGTAGGTACCTACGTTATATTTAATCTGCAATTTGAACTAACGGCAATTTTTATGTTTTGCTAATGTTGCTAATAATATTGTGGGTAGACTAAGTAATAATATGTTTACTTCTATCTATCACAATAATTACTACCAAAATTGGCCAGACTAAATACACGAAAATAACGGCTTCATTCTTATAGCTCACCATAAAATTTGAAGTAATACTCACCGCATTGACAGCAGGAGGTAGCAGCGAAGCAGAGATGGCGACACCAACTAGAGAAGATGTGTAGTCACTTAGCACCGCCAGCGCCACGCAAGCACCACTCGGTATCGCTATGAGGACGCCGATGAATAGGGATCGGAATTCGCATCTGGAAAATATTATATCAGGAATTGATTTATTTGGTGTTTTGATGAAAGGTAGAATGGTGGTAGATGTAGCAAAAATACTGTAAGGCCCGGCTATTTGTCCTAGAAAGTATAGCAGTCGTCAAGCCATAACAGCTGCTCTTATGGTGGGTAGAAAACTCTCGATACCTGAGTTGACCTCTCTACATGAGAAGAAGTAAAATAACTAAAAATTCGTATGCTCGCAATCGTTTATGTTTTATATAGTTCTGTCCTGGTAAAAATATCAGTTTACCCTGAGCCCATTGCTTGTCCAAATTAAAGGTAAAAGTGACTTACGTTTATACGTACCAACAAAAGGCTATAAAAATATGTTTATTTTCCAATTGAATACTTAACCTTACTTACTAACTTAACATTACAATTTTCATATTTTAGTTCATTTACAATACAATAGGATTATAGTATTTACAGTAGACCCAAACTAGGCGTTAGCCTGTATCTTGGTGGTCCAATTATAAAAGATCCTGTTTTTGTGAAAGAAGTTGACGCTAGTAAGAAGATTACATCTTTGTGGATGATTAATTAAATTATCCAATGTTACGATACGTTTTTACTTTTACAGGTGCGCAATGCATTCATAACTGCATAGATGCACACGAGCATAAACTGTCAGAAGATTCATTAGTCATAGAGTTGCATCGCAGCGCAGTTTGTCCATGAACTTGACTCCTTAGCCCACCTATAAACCACTAATTTGATCTTAATTGGAGCTAAGAATTCGTAATTGAAGAAGATCGTTTGATTCCATTTACTAATTTGAGTGGTTTAGCAGCCGAGCACTTAATTACAATTACTCTCAATTAGAAGATCGTATGATCGATGGGATCGGAAACTTGGAAAAAATAGACAGACCCGATTTAGGGTAACAAAAATTTAATTTTATGAAATCTAAAAGTTTCATACAACGAATAGTCCGCGTTACTAACATGCTGGCTGCATTGGAATGTTGTATGGAAGAGCTTACCCCATAGAGCAATATAATACACCTTTGTGAAAATATTCGCTAGTTTTATTTGATGAACAATCACAAGATTAGTTCTCTATATGTTTGTTCTTACATGGTTATGCACAACTACCCAGGTATTAGTAATGAGTGACAATTAGTTAATTACTAATCTATCAACTACCAACAGATAAACTCAAGAAGTCTTATTAGGGTCTTATTACAAAACGTGGTTTAACTATTAGTCCAGAACTTTGAAAATATGCTGTCCGTTTTTGTTGTTCGAAATTTGTCTGTCTACTGTTATTATAATCAAACTGTCATAAATGTAACCAATGATAAATCAACGTACCAATTTGACGTTGATATTTGATTGTTTGTATGTGATGTTTGAACAACAAGAACTGACTTTTTATTTTTAAGTCCTGGACTAATATTAAAACCACGTTTTGTAATAAGACGGTAGGTGTGATTACAATAACTAAGAAGATAACATCGCACGTGCTTCAGAAATGTGATCAAGTGACTAACGAAGAAACTAGATCCTCTTCTATGCATTTATTTTTAGCATCACCCACCCACATCCATCGTTAATTAACTAACAAGCTGAGAATAACCTTTTAGTCTCAATGTTTAGAGTAGGTAAATATAGACAATTTTCAAATGTTTGTGAAAAAATACCAATTAGAACGATCTCGAGTGTCAGAACGTTTGAAATGACTTTAGCTTAAGAGCGCGGCTTGTTATCCAGCTAGCTTTTAGTCATTAGACATATTATCTTGATTATGTTGTCATTCAGGATAGAATAAATAGGAGAGCATGCTTGTTAGGGATAACTCCCTCACTAGCTACAGAATAAGTAAAAAAATATTTAAACCATGTCTTATCGATTTCATGGGTGTTTTCCTTCCTACTTCACAAGGACCTAACGGTTTTCGCCATTTCTAACATAACACATTCATTGTATTTTGCGCTCCCTCATATAGCAGGATTGGTTCAACGTAGGTGGAGAATTAGAACGACGAATAAATTTAGATTTTTTCACAAGAAAATCAAACTCTATCGCGTCATCCAGTCTAACATACCTGGCCATCATCTCAGTAGTGGGCCAATCGTCCACGACCCCGTAGCGGCCGTCCACGCAGCAGATGGCGAGTCCGAACACGAAGCCGATGACCAGGCACAGGAACAGGCCCATGAGCTCGTGCATCACTCCCATGTATTGCAGGGAGCGGTCCCGGACGGCTGTGCCTAGTGTGCCTGCTGTTATTGGACCCTGGAATAGGAGGGAAGAACGGTTGTAGATGTGTCATGAAAAAAAAATTGATCTAATTGCAGATATTTAAAAACATATTTGCTACCTGGAATTTTCATCCTTTGATTTAATTAATAGAATGTAATAGTGTTTGTTAACACCACACTAAGTACGTATGAAATTATTTATTGTTAACCAGTAACAGGGTGAGAGGTTGCCACAACATCATATATAAGATTAAGGAGGGATATGATTGGTTAGGAAATAACTACTTCTTCTTCATTCTGGTCTTTCTATTGTTCTTCCTATAGTATTCTTATTCAAAAATTAAGGGATCTTTCCCAGTCATGTGCCTTTCATCTACGCCATCATCAGTATAAAAATGAGTGGGTGAAAAAACGTACCATTAGAGGTGAGATCAGCATACTAGCAACCAGTATGATCGTAGAGTTCTCCATCAGTCCAATAGCGGCAACGAATCCCGCAGCCACCAGCAGGAACAGCCAGTCGAAGGTCAGGGTGGCATCAGCTCTGACATCATGGAGGACCTGGGCCAAGTTGGTGCGAGCTCGCACTGAGGAAGAGAACCGGGACCAGGCGGAGTTGGTGTCATTGCTGGTACTGCTGGAATTATGAGGAATTATCAATATTAATTCGCTTAAACTTTATTTACTATAATAAAATGTAAACACAAGGGAAGAAAAACTAAACATACTACTCCTAACTACTACAAAAAAGGGGCACTTAGAAAATCTTTAGAAAAGCCTAAAGATAATCTAAGTGCTCCAGCCCTCTACCAGAGCGCAGCGTGCCCAGCATACTGGCCGCATTACCACGCTGGATCGCAATGCTGATACGTTGAGCCAGAAAAAGGCCAGCATTTTGGTTATGCATCGCGTCAACCAAGCGCTCCGAGAGGTTTTGGAAAAAAATCACTTATATATATTATATATTACAAATCACTTAGTGTAATGATGTTTCAGCATATGCCTAAACTAAGATTGTTTCTTGAGATCTGTGGCTCTAACTTCGAGGACCCTCTTACACCATATACCAGAAATTGCGACGATTTATGTCACTGTTAAAATCATGTCGAAAATTCAGTAAGAATGTATAAACTTTTGTAATTATTATACCTGCTTCTTAAAAGCATGTAAAACAAAGCTGTAATGTACCATAGTATTAAAGTAAAATTAAGAAGTTCTAAACATTTGATTTTCTCAACTTGGAACCAATTACTTTCCCCACTTGTTAAGTACGTTGTTTGCTTATTATTTTGAAGCTCCGTCGGCTGCTGTTTTTAATAAAAATGCTAATTGAGTTTCGTCAAAATTTCTCACTGAAAAACAGGTAAGAATAATTCGATTTCTACCGAGACTCCTCCAAATAATTCAATTCTTGCGTTATTAATTTTTTCCCCGAAAACTTCGTTGTATCTTTTGGCTTGAGCTCAAAATGTTTGTAAAAATTCTTTAATATCCACCAAACGAAACACAAAAGATATGCGTTAAATAATAGTAGATTAGTAGCCGAGGCCTGTAAGGCATCAATTGCAGCCCGAGATATTTGCAATTGATGCTTACACCCGAGCTAACTACTCTGCTTTACATCTCGATTGTGAGGTAAGTAGAAAAAACCGTATTACAAAAATAAAGTATGTTAAGAATACAGTCTCAGATAAAGCCTTTACTCGTGTTTCTTTTCGCAACTTCATGAACTCGTTGTAAATTTTCAAATATCTCTCTTTAGAACTTCCAGGCAAAACATTGTTAATTGCTGCTTCAGCTTCCATTTTCATTGAATCAGGAGTGCAGCTTATATCTTCATCACTTGTAGAACTCATGTTTTTTCTTAATTAGCACGTATTTTTTAAAAAAAACCCAAAAGCAAACAATATTTAAAGTGAAAGTTTTCTATTCCCGCCTTTTTTCATCTTTTTTTTCAGGAACAAAATTTAGCATAGCCGTTCGATATTTAAAATTGATGACTATTATTAGTCCAGTCAATAAAGCTCAAAACCCCCAACAAATTTTGTGAGTTTGTTTATCTTTGAAATATTTTTGCAAAGTTATATTGGATAAATCCAATATAATATATTATATATTTATTCAAAACTTATAAAACATAGAGTAACTAACTAATAGTATATATTTACAAGTCTTAAACATAATATTAATACATAAAAAATATATAATTAAACAATATACATATACACATATATACACTAATAAAACTAAATAAGAGTATGTACATTTAACCTAAATTTAAAACATCTACATGTGGTATGGAGCCAAGAACGCTGGCTGCATTCCCACGCTGGAATTCAAATGCATTCACATTCTTTTTGCAAATAGTTATGTGGATGTATGTACTTACCTACTTTCAAATCTCCCACTATCCAGTTCGTTTTGCTGAGTACAGTCATAATAGAGAGCACACGGCACCACACACACCGACGATTCGTGTCGGTTTCCTATACCGAAAGTTCTTAAGACTTGAAGAAGCTCCTCTGTGAGATAACCTGATTCTAGAGAGAATGTCACCTGTAAACAGAATTGAGGGTTACTTTTTACATGTATATTTTTTTATTTTCGTTTTCAAATGTATACTACTACTTACTAAAAATAAATTTAGGTTTTTTAATAGTTTACCAATCCAAGCGAAGTAAATTAATCACAATAATATTATAAAGGTAAGAGTGTTAAATTGACATATGTGTGTGTAAATACAAACTAGGCTATGAAAATAGAGACAGTTAAAAATTTAAAATTGCACGTGTGTGATTATTGTCATTTATTTATTCATGCTTTGTATGTTGATGAATTACCAACAATAAATCCTAATTTAGAGACGATATTAACAAAGCTTTATGTGTAATATGAATAGGTGATTTTAAATTTTATTGTTATAGCCTGCATTATTTATATATAGATATCTCTTTGTTATGCTATAGCTCAGGCTATAGGAAGAATTGCATTTATCATAAAAGTCACGCATTTAAATGTGATTGATTAATTTTATTAATACAAAAAGTGGAGTAAATGTAAGTTAATCCCTTACTTATAATGCAAATAACTTAACCCACAAAACAAATCATTTCTAAGCATGATATTTTTTTAACCTAAAATGTTTATTATCATTACAAGATCTCTTATCAAATTACCCAACTTATAATATGACTAATCAGCATAGCATGAGGTTTTGCCTTATTTGAAACTATCATTCATATATATATATACCATATATGTTTTTTAAAAATGTCTTCTAGCGTAAGCCAGGTGACATTTCCTGAAAAACACATATGTTTAAATGTGAAGCAAGTATTTAAATAAATACTATATTGTCATAAGCAACCAACTAACTATGTACATGTCTAAAAGTAGATAGATAAACTGTGATGACTATCTTTCTAATGCGTCCCATCTACGTTAATAGCCTAGTTGTACTTGTACGGCACTTTACTCTATTGTGAAAAACAAACTCGTTAAGTTTCTCACTGATAATGGACTGTTTTCCGCGTCCCGTGATTCTAATTGCTGGGCGAAAATTGCAAATACCTACAGATACAGATGTTTATTGGTAAATCATAGAAATTTACAAGTCAATGATTTTCAACAGTATCCTTCAAACTATATGTATTACAATCTAACAAGTAATAACAATATTATAAGTATTATTCATATTAATGTCAATTTGTAACTATGTTACCATCACAGGTAAACTTATCGTCTAAATAGTGGGATATTTTATAGTAAGCTCCTAAGACCCGCACGAAACGGTAGGTACGCTTCTTCTACCTCTATTGTTCGTACCGCAAGGTTGTGGAACTCCTTGACTCTCTGTTCCCCACGCACTATAATCCAGCGATCTTCAAAGCGAGAGTGAATCGGTTCTTATCGGGTAAGCACGCTCAATCTTAAGTCATAGCCTTTGCTTGCTATCAGGCAAACTACGGCCAAGTGCAAACCCGTTCAAGGTGAAAAAAAAAAGCTTTATTACTAAGCCTACTATCTATACTATATACTACCTAACCCTGTTGAAGAATAAAAACAGAATAGAAAACGCAACCTTCTTAACAAATTGTTACTGATAATCGGCGATTAAGATTTCTTTTATAGTGCAGTGTTACTTTCATAATTTCAGCCGGCCATGCGATTGTCACAGATAAAATTAATTGCGAGAAAAAGAAAAATCTGTGACAATTTAAAATCCAAAACTATTTTGTAATCTCTGATCGAATGATAGTGGCCAACTCTGGTGTCGAGAGTTTATAAAACCACCCTAAGGGCCTTTGACATGGCTTAACGACTGCCGTATTATGACAAACAGCCGGGACCTACAATTTAACGAATCATTTACAATTTTGTAATTAATTTAATCAATGATAGCAATATTTGGGGTTGCTCTGAGGGATGAATACGTTTCCAATTACTATTTAAAAAATAAGACATTAATAAATTTTAATGACATTATAATTAATAATTATACGTATACGTACTTGCCAGAATTTATTGTTTCTAGTAGCATTCCATGTAGCATTTTTGACAGCGAGGCGTGCGATTACCTCTAATAGAATCTGAAACAAACGGATAATTAGATTAAATTAACTAAGGTAAAGCCAAAATTAAAATTGTGATTTGCTTTCAAATTTATTGTGTGTACTGCTATCTTTCATTTAAGGATTATACTGTCTGAGGTATGAGGATGCTTCATCATAGACAATCTTTTACCAGCAGGCGAATTATGGCCAACTGTAAGCTCGGTAAGACACATGTCCTCGGATATTGTGGTCCTCAAACATGTCAGTTTCCTCACGATGTTTCCCTTCACCGTTAAGCCAGTGCAAAATCCACACATAACTTGAAAATACAAGTCATTGGTGTAGGGCCGGATTCGAATCGCCCGTCGCGAATTCGTGCGTCTGGGTGAAAAGCAGACACTGGAACCGCTGAGCCACACTCGCTTATTATATCATAATATCTAGTTATGTGTTTATCTATGTCTTAGTTCGTCATGGTACCAGGCTGATGGTGTTTAACATCAGTCAGACATGGTAGAGATCTAAGTACTAGAGTTTACACTAACGTGCAATTTTGTTATCAACACATACTTACCTAACAATTTCCTGATCTCATCATCATACTATGTACTTTATGCATTACTTATCAAATTCTGTGCAGTTTTAGCAGGTTGTGGTTTACAAAAAATACCCATGCCGTCGTACCAGGGTCCATTTTTAACCGACTTTTAAAAAAACCTTCTGGTTCTCAATGATGTGAATGATTTTTTAAGGCTCATAAGACAGTGTAAAATTCTGATGTCTGAGACTTTTTGTCCATAGTTTGTCGATAACAGAATCCACCTGTCAAACATGTCACTATAATTTGTATTCGACACTGAAGACAGTAAACTAGTTGTTCGATTACCATTTTTGGAAGGAATTTTCAAAGCATTATATCGTATCATGACTTATTGTTTGTACCTAAGTACCGATTGTGTCCGAAATCGATAACAATAAGTGGAAGTGAAATCGATTGAACAGTCGGCGGATTTTGATTGCGTTAAGATTGCTAAAGAATTTGTTGAATTATTTGATTTTACAAATTTATTTATTTATTTATTTATAATGGTACACAAAACAGAATATGTTAAAAAAAAATAGCAAAACAAATAAATAAATAGAAAAAAAAAATAGAAAATAAATAGCATAGTCATCAATCGTCCCATTGAATTAATATTCTTTTCCTCTGTTTTGCAGTCAGATAAACAGAGATGAGTATACCATATAGAGAGCAGGCAAGCTTGTGCAGATTTTTAATTTATGTAATTTTAATATTACTTAACATTTGTCCTATTTTTATAGTTACTTTAGTGATAAGGTCGCCCTATGTCACTGGTTCACCTTTTACCTTTTTATTTAAATGGTATTCTTTATTTTGGTGTTCAATAAATAATATTTGGTTTGATTTATAGTCGTACACATTTATTTTTTATCGTCTACATTTTTTTTAAGCATACTTTTTCTAAATTTAGCCAATCTTCCATCTTTTTAAAATTTCATTAAGTATCTGCGAAACATGCTGATATCGATATTTTACGGCCACATTTATAGGTTTTACTATATATATTGTAGGTTAGTAGGAACCTTGGAACTTTTTCAAAATTTCTGCTAACAGTGCAGTTCTTCCACTTTTACACTAGAATATTTGGAAATAAACTCCATATTATACAAAGTCTTTTAGGTTCACAAAATCAAAACTCTATATAAAGAGCAGCTGAAATATTCAGGTGTGATGTTTTACATGGAACACGCGATTCGCTCGTTTTATCTCGCGTTGTTATGAAAAAACTCTTTAACAACATAATTTAGTTTGTTATATTGTAGTAGGTTGTAGTAATTTCAAGTTCATTTTACTATTTGCTGGTGTCATTGCGCTGTTTTTTGTTCACATCCGGTGTCGAATGTTTAAAAAAGTAAAGTAGGTACGGTTTTTTCACAAGGAAGGAAGTTAAATATACCAGTCGAGTTTTTGTATTTGTTCTGAATTCGGTGTCGTTAACGATCAAAATATGATTTCGTTAGTTAAACCAGTTGCATTTACGTGGTTTTTATGAATTTCATTCCATACAATTTACAGGTTTATCTTTTGAAAACATTATTTCTTGGCTAAGTAATAAGTAAAATATTTTAGAATTAAGTTTCTCACGCTTAGGTTATCTGTACCTTCATAATTTTATTTAATAATACCTTAGTCCTCATAGAATAATTATCTTACAATCTTAACGTCTGTTGTTTTTACTCCATCATGTTTTTACTACGCTTCCAAGTGCAGATACGACGTCATCTCAATATTTTTACTCGATCAGAAAATTTTGACTAACAGCCAACAACACTACTACATCTTTTTGTAAAACAAATGTCTAAAACAGAAGTACCTATTCAATGAGGCTCAGGTAAAGGTGAAGATTGTATATAAGGTATAGACACATACATAATAAAATCAGACTCAATAAACTCGTAATCTAAGAAGATCAAAAAAGTTTGTACTGCTTCAAATTATTACAAACTTTCCGCGATAAACATGTATATTGCTTTCGTAAAAATTGCAAAAAGTAGCCTGACGCAAATCATCACGTCTTTAAGTTACTTTGTTAAACTCACAGTTTCAAGAGGCGTGTCCCAGTGGAACGCTCCAAGGATGTCCACACCACGCACCGGCCCAGTAATATTCAACTTGTTCTTCTTCACCTTTAACACTTGCTTTACTTCCTCCCACGATGACTTCAAGTAGTTTTTCCCACCGTTCAAATATTCATTCACGTTCAATGCCACCTCACTTTTCGATTTGTGCATATCTGAACTCTTATCAAAGTTTAAACAATCCGTAGATTTACATTTCGACATTACAATATTGATTTCATCCTGCGCGTACGATTCCACGGATTTGCCGAATTTCTTGTTTTGT